>JARJLF010000365.1:0-218829 GCA_029378395.1 Mycena leptocephala | reverse complement strand
TCGGATATCCGCCTCGTTCAGTTTGGGAATCTTCACCGCCGGCTGAGCCTTGTTACCCGTTGTACGTGTCCCACATCATGACCGCGGGGAGTATGCATCAAAGGGGAATCTTGGCGAGGAGCCTCGGCGTGGGTACGCACGTTGCTCGAATCGTGAATGTCGCTCAAGATGATATTGATGGTGTCGTGGATCTGTGTGGCAGTAGGCCGTGCCTTGGGCTTTTGTCCCAGCATCGTTCAGCCAAGTCCCAGATACCATCACTCATTTGACGGCTCTCGTCTTCGTCCGGTCTATCTGGCCGCACACCGAGCTTAAATACGAGTTCAATGAAATCACCGAAGGGAATGGTGGACATTGGAATTTCGTCTGTATAAAGCTGTAGTTGTCAAGGTCAGTCAAATATAAGCTAAATCAACAGATTCACCTCATAAGCGTCATACCGAACGCATATATATCGGACGGGGTTCGGGGCAACGACCCTGACAAAAGTTCCGGAGCCATCCAGTTCCGACTCCCTGACACCGCCGTGACACCGGTAGTCCGCGTGCGACTAGTAATATCGGCCTTCAGGCGAGCAAGGCCAAAGTCGCAAAGCAATGCGCGGCCGGAACCCTCAACTAGGACATTGATCTGATAGCAACAATGGGTCACTTATTCAGATAAAGTATGGTGGGTAACCTACCCCTTTGAGGTCGCCATGGCAGATCTTACGCGAATGTAAATATTCGAGACCCAGGGATATATCCCGAAGCTAGAGAAATCAGATTACGTCTGAGTGGGCATCCATTGAGTCCCAACTCACAATGTACACGGGATCAAAGTCGGGTCGGGTTCGTAAAAATTCGCGCGCGTTGTGTGGAATGAGAGGCATGACACGAACGGCCGATCGTCCAGCGTGTTGGCGCCGAGGAACTGCAAGATATTCGGGTGTCGGAGCGTCATCCATATCTAGTGAGTTGTAGCTAGTCAGCTGCTGAGCGAAGTTTGCCATGAATCACTCACGTCGATTTCCTTGCGCATCAACTCAAGGTATCGTTCATCGATAAGTTGATCGTCTTGAAGATTGATTAATGGACCCACCCCAACGTTTGCGACAATCCCAGATGTATTATGGATCAACTTGATTGCCACTTCGGTTCGATTCCAGGTCCCTTTGAATACGGTCCCACTGTGTCCCATGTAAGCCTGCCTGTAGGAGGCTAGACGTAGTTGACTCACAATCCACCCGCTCCAATTTCCGCGCCGTAGTCAACTTCAAAGGACGAGATCATCCAGTCCTCCACCTTGATTTCCTGTCCGCTCGTCGAGGTGAGATACTGCAAGGTGTGCAAATAAAATCTCTGTTCTGCGTCATTTCCCTTACGGCCCTCCTCTTCCATACGTCTCTCGATTGAAACCATCATGGCAACCATGTTCTGTTGATTTACGTCTGAGAGGTACACTCGTCATCCCTTCTCCCTCATCGCCGAGTGGGAACGCTTACCAAGGGTGCGCCTCAGCTCAATGTGATTATTTTCCAGGACATTGAATCGCGCATTCAAAACCTTCACGTCCTCAACACGTGCTCGTTCGTTTTCTTGAAGCATACGCTGCAGATTCAGCAGGGCCGAAATCTGCAGGACGGGAGTTTGGTACATCACCGCAAGCGATCACCCACCTGGAACGCCTTGGTTGTCGTTCCGATCCGCCGATAGAACAGCTCAATAGCAGCAACGCGCGATTCTCGATGAAACAAGGCTTTCAGGAACTTGCGGTTTTGCTCCCGCTCCACAAATCTGTGAATATCTTGCAGCAGGCTGTGATAGAGGAATAAAATCGCTACCGGTGCCGGCAATGTCGCAGTGGACAAACACACCTCATGAGATCTTTGAGAGGTTGGACACAAGATATTGTCGTCAGTCTGGACGATTCAACTCTTCCTGAATCGCTGCCAGAAGCTGACCAAGGGCACTTGCGAGGGCGGACAGTTGCTTCTGGCCAGCTTGAACCTCCTGAACACATGAGATGATGATCTTGAGTACGGCGAAGGCCGCAGAAAGGCCGGGGACTGGCGTGAGTCCGGCGGCAAGTATGGCAGCGTCGAGGGACATGATGGGGCTGAAGACAAGCGAGCCTCGAGGCATCCCGCCGCAATCCCACAACTGTCAGATGGTTGCTCAGGAAGTGCGACAGCTAGGCTTCGATAGGCGCCCAACAAGCGCCCGAGTGTAGGACTCGTCCATGGCCGTAAATTCGAGAGATTATGTTCATACCGTGCCCTTTCACTTTGCATCGGCACAAGAGGGCGATGGCACCCGCACAACACCGTCGGCCACCATTATTCGATGGCAGCGACCGGTAGCCACCAGAGAACTTTCCAGTTCTGGGGTATATTACTCCAGTAATGCCCCTTAATTAATACTTGTCGATAGAGATATTAGGCGCAATAGACCCCTTCTAAAACACAGAGCACGTGATTTTGGAGCCCCGTGCCTTCACGTGTTAGAACGCGTCTCGAAGAGTCTTTTAAGTTTTATTCGAATTAATCTAAAAACATTGTATTGGAGTTATTGTCTGCCCATGTACGCGGGTTTTTCCTCCTCCGCTTATCCTTTCCGATGTCCCCGCCAATTCTTTCAACCTTTCCAAAAGTACTTTCCAAAACTGCGGCCATTTTGGGGTGGACTCCCCGTGGATTCTCTATCACGTCCATCATATCGTCCCAGCAGCGTTTTAAGTTGAGTACACGCGCCTCAGAGAACGTAACCTGCCAAAAATGATCAGAAATCAGGATGCAAAGTGTCAAACGCTTCGAAACTCACGCGCCCATCACGGTCACTCCCTTCCTCCTCAGAATCCTCCTCAGCCACATCCTTGTCCTCTGCTAAAGCACCATCCATCCGTGCCGCTTCTGTATCATTGTGCGAGTTGTTCTCGCTTGGGTCTGTTTTTCTCCGCCTGTCGAAGACTGATTGTTTCCACCATTAACCGAAGCCGACTCGCGCGCAAGTTCTGGCCGTTTGCGCGAGTCGGTGCGGCGACGCCGCGGATCCCCAGAACAAGGAACCTGCCTGGGCTGTGGATCCTCGTCGCCATCCGGCTGAGCTGATGTATGAATGCCAGGGATGGAATAATATGGGGGAAAATGGTTTCGGCGCAACTCAAGGAAAATCGCAAATCGGTGAGTGGCTTATTGTCGAGACACTTGTTTGCTTCGCGGATGAGGTGTTTGCACATTAGGAACCTGCTCTTGTAAAAATAATCGCACGGGCAAACCCAGTTTTTCGATGTCTGTGGCATAGGTGCCAGGTTCGCGGTCCTCCTCTTCGGCGAGCAGCTGAAGTTGTTCTGCTCGACCCTTCGTATTGGGAGCACTCTTGCGGAGCCGGAGCTCTTTCGCGACACGCCGATGCTCATCCGAGCGACTCTTGTCAACCCACTCGGCTTCACATCCACCTGCCATCCAGCCAGTGCTTGCGGCCGGCCAACACGAACGGAGACCGCGTACGTAGTCCAGCGTGCGCTTCACCCGAGGCAAGAGGCTTTTGAAAACAATGTTCACAACCAGGTCGAGCCGGGGGGCGATTGAACTGTGCAAGATCTCGATGCTTCACATGCCTCCACAAGCTCTCGACGATCATTGTGGTTTTCAGCCGGAGAATTGCATCGCAGGAGGCTCTCGCCCAGAGAGGCCATTGATTTGGGGTGTACCAGCGATTCCACATGTATGCCCAGACTTGTGAAAGGCTGTTCGCGTAACAAAACTCATACATCTGCTTCACAGCTCGACGATGAATAGCTCGGCCGAGACGTATGGCTCTTCCGAGTTGTTCTGGGGGATTTTCGGGTGCTGGTGAAGGTGCGCACGAAACATTTCAACGATTTCTGAGCGGAAGTCTTTAGGACAAAATCTGGGAGCGCTTTCTTCGTGATTTTCGGAGGGTTGGGCCACACAGGAATGCGAACATCTCCGCGTTTGAGGACGAATACGGGAGGTACACACGTCTGAGAAGGTTTCTGCCACCGAGGTCAGGCATTGTACTGATGTGTTGAGGAACACTTACCGGCATTTGCGTTCCAGGTTCCTCATCCCCGTCCTCGAGCACGCCGTCCCCCTCCTCGTCTTCATCGGCATATACAGCATGACACCCGGAGCCCACGTTGGGTCGATGAAATCGAAAATCCTGTGTGCTTTGCGAGGGTCGTACGCTGCCGGTGGCTTGTTCTCCGCAAGCCGTTCTTCAATGTAAGTAATTGCATGCCAGTAACAAAGCTGGTGTTTGGCTTTCGCGATTTCGATCCTGCATGCACTAATCTCCGCAGGTTCCTTATCAGACAAGGTGAACACGATGTTTGGGCAACGCATGTTCAGGAATTTAAGGACGTCGCAGAGCATACGTGTTTTCGCGCCTTCAGCCGCATCTCCGCTCGAGACGGTAAACAGAAAATCTCCGCAGGCTCCTTATCAGACAAGGTGAACACGATGTTTGGGCAACGCATGTTCAGGAATTTAAGGACGTCGCAGAGCATACGTGTTTTCGCGCCTTCAGCCGCATCTCCGCTCGAGACGGTAAACAGAAAAGTAAACGGCATGGCCTGGCCCTTTGCCTCGGCAACAAATCCATAAAGTTCGTATTGAGCCGCGTTCGTTTTCCCTATCAATGTCGTGTTTCAGCGGGTGCAACAGAATTTGAAAACGAGACTGTCAAGACGTACAGGTTGAGTCCATCGCAATTCTTCGGTCATCTTCGCCCAGTCGTCGAGAATCTCCTTGAAGGCAATGCGATTGCATGGATGCCTGCCTCGGACCGGATAGGTATGATTTCGACTTCAACACCCTCCAGTTTCTCCAAGATCATCTGCGCAGATTTGACTTGGTCATCATCGAGTCGCCACTCGCCCTCATTTAGCTCGCTCCAAAGTGCGTATATCTGCTTCTGGGTCACTTCTGTGTTCGGATTCTGGGCTAAAACACGTGTCCAGATCTTGAAGGTATTTTATTAGCATTGAGTGAGTGAGAAACATGAACCCAATCGGCTTACATTTGCCGCGGAATCGTGTTTGTGGTCCTCTACAAAGTCCTTGATATTCTTGCTGATTGCCGAACCTTTAGGTTTGGCTCTTACAAGAATGTTTAGTTGTTCACTCTATATATGGTAGTGCTGTGCATATTTGATTGTTCCTGTTTGCTCTTTCACTGCGACTGCAAGTTGGACTTGTACATCCCAAATATGGAAACGCTGTGCTAGTCTGTTTGTGATTGCTGTCTTCTGAAGGCACCGTTCGTTTGCCTTTTCCTTCCTGTCCTGTTCTTGGTGTCTCCTCTCCCGATCGAGCCCATGTCTGCTTCGTGTCCTTCGATGGCTGAATCACCCTCCCACCCTGAAATTGACCCTGGGTGTACAGCTGCTCTGCCTCTAGCTTCCCTTGCTCAATTTGCGTCGGGCAGTGCGTCTAGTCCTTTTTAACCTCGCCGATGCTGCATGTAAAAATCCTGGGTAACAGGTCATGCCATGGACCTCTCCTGTGCTGGCGTGATCTATCTAGATTCTGCCATGGATGTGATTGGAGATGATAACGATGGTGGTTCAGTACGTGTTTTTCCGAGCCTTCAGTGTGATTCCGTTTCTGAACGGTTGTCTACAGCGTCTTCTGGTATCTGGAAGCCGTCCTTCGTTGGATGTTATTATGACGTTTGGACCCTGTGACGATGACCGAACTCTTGATAATCGTGAAACCGCTGTGATGTCGACTAGTGCACGAACCGATTCCTCCCCGCTGTACCACTCGTCGTTGTATGTTGACTTGGATGTCAAACAGAAGACTGATGTCGTCCATCGCTTAGTGAATCTAGGATGTCTGACCGCGTCGACTCTACGTAGTATGGCCACTCTGCACGAAGGTGTATCTGCACTGTCAACTGGCAAAGGTAGAAAGAGTGCTGCTGATATGAAGTCTGATTTTTTGGGCCATCTGTGTTCTGATGCATGTCTGATCTCTTCCGAGCACGCGATTGCCGCTGGTCTAACTGCACCACTTTTGTCTGAATGCAAGTTCCTCGTGAGTGCCAGCGTGCTGAAATTGCGTTTGAAAACGAGCCGGGCTCCCACGAAGCGTAAACGAACAGACGACTCCGGCAGTCATACGACCTCTCGCAAGCGAGCAAGGGCTTCAGATGGGTCCACCATCGTGCTATCGCGGCCGGCAGCTGAAAACCACCTTGAGCAGCCTTTATCTGATGAGCGGGAAGATTGCCTGTCTGAACCTTACTGCCTTCTCTCGCAGAGTGAGAAGGCAGCCATTATAGCGGAGTATGTTACCGCCACTTCAAACGATGCTCTGATGCGTCTGGAATGTTCGTTCTGCGGAACACGACAACCTATAGCTGACGTTCATCGCATCCGTTGTACGCAGCTCGACATATCCTTGCTAGAAGATGCCGGAGCTGTCTTGCGCGACAAGTGTAAACAGCCTCTTATCCAGGTCTACAAACCAGATACGATTGTGGATGAACGTTATATCCTGTGCTCTCTTTGTCGGCGTGAAGTGACCTCTGCTCGAAATACACAGGCTGCGATGGCTTCCTATTCGTTCGCGAGGATTCCTCTCCGCTCCTATGCTAATGGTACATGGACTGGAGCTTGTCCCGAAGAGCTGAAAGGTCTCACTTTTCTTGAAGAGCAGTGCATTGCTCGGTGTCGTGCCACTCGATGTATGTTCAAATTGGAACTCGGTCCTAACGGTCAGTATGCTTCTCGTGGAAACGTTTGTATCCTCCCCCAGGACCCTGGCCCTCTTCTTCGTATCCTGCCTCCACCTCTGTCAGCACTTCATAACGAGGTTTGTATCATTCTTGTTGGCTCTCCTGATACTCCAGTTACTGCTTCAATGTTGAAGAATACACCTCTCCTCGTGCGGCGATCCAAAATTGTCAATGCGCTCTTGTGGTTGATATTAAATAATCCTTTATATGCTGACCTCGATCCGGATGTTGTGCGCTCCGGTGCAGCTGAATATCCTGACTCAGGGGTGCCGTTTCCTGTCACGGAGTTTTTCAGATTGCCTTTGTCCTCCGAAGGTTCCAGTTATACTCAGCAGGCTAACGATCAACAATTCGCTAATGTTCAGGCCTCTGGAATGCCGTCGTGCACAGTGGTAGACGTGGACAGCGTTGATTCTACTTACAAGCAGCGCAAGTTAGATGCTTTGCAAACTCTAAAGAAAGCCACCTCCACCTACGGTCAGCGCAGGAGCGCTGCCGTGGACTTGCTTCAGCGTGAGGACCATCCGTATGTTAAATTTCCGTCTGGGTCTCGTCCTCTGTCCACCCGCGATAATCCATTTGTCTATGGATATTTGTGGCCTACCTTGTTTCCGTATGGCGTCGGAATGATGGAGAATCGTACTATAGCTCTCAACCGAGACGTAGATTTCCGTAAGCTAGATCTCAAACCACATGTGGCTCATTTGCTTCAGAGCGGGAGCGACCGGCGTTTTCAGACTCATTTGTCGTTTATCTTTGTGTTAGGTAACCTGTTGCAACGCCGTCGGTCTGGTTTCAAAACGAACCTTGCTGTACAGCGCCCCTGGTTTCCGAAAGTCAGCCAATTGTATCAGCAGGTTACCGAGGAGACGATTGCTTCTTATCAGCAAAAGCTCAAGAAGAATCCTTTTGCAAAGGCGGAGACTGACGGAGAAAAGGCAGCTGCAGAGCTTATGCAGTATGTTACCTATTTGGCCGACGATATACCGGGATCCACCGGTGAAATCCAAAAAATGCGCCATGAGATGACCTCTATCACCAGTTGCGAGGGGATCCCTCATGTCTTCCTCACTCTCAATCCAGCTGATACAAAAAATCCAATTGCTCAGGTGTTAGCCGGTCGAGAAATAGATCTGGACAAGTTGTTTCATGACTTGAAACCTGGTTCCGAACCTACTGAGCGCGCTAGGTTTATATCCTTCAATCCAGTCGCGGCTGCTGAGTTCTTTCATTCGTCGGTTCGTTTGCTTATTGATATCTTGTTGGGTACTGGCCGTCCCAATGGTATTGGCATTTTTGGCAAAGTGTCCGTGTACTATGGCGTGGTTGAAGCACAGGGTAGAGGCAGTCTTCATATTCATCTCTTGATTTGGCTTCACCACAGACTGTCGCCCTTGGAATTGCAGGAACGCTTGAATAATCCTGTATTCAAGGATAAGGTGTTCAAATGGTATGAAGATGTATTTTGTCACGACGTACCAGACAATACCGTCCCTTATGAGAAGGCCGGCACCCAGTATAAAGGTCAGCCGGTGATGAGTCGTCCCACTGTTCAGGGTCAGTCTGGAAATCAGGGCTACGACTTTGACCAAGATGTGAGAGACGTGATAGAAAACACCGCACAGATTCACAGTCATGGTGACACTTGTTTCAAGTACTTGCCAAAGACTCTGAGAAATATGAAAGACAACGACAAGGACTGTCGTTTTCGGCTACCTAGAGACACGGTTAAGGAAACCCATATAGATGAGGATGGCGACATTGTGCTGAAGTGCAATAATGGATCGGTCAACCCGTACAATCCAATTATTGTTGCTACTCAGAGATGCAATATGGATGTCAAACCGATAGGATCAGGTACTCACGCTATGGCCATGTTTCAGTATATCGGGAATTATACAGTCAAAGGCGCCATGGATACTGCGTTTGTTTTTTCAGCTCTATGTGCTGCTATCAAGGCCATTTCGGACCGCCCTCCTACGACTCCGGAGGGTGAAATCGATCAGGCAGAACGCAGCCGGCTGCTTATGGTGAAGACTGTCAACCAGTTAATCGGAAAGCGCGAACTGTCCGCTCAACAAATGGTTACCTCTCTGCTTGGATGGCCATCCAGATATACAAACCGTAGCTATCCTGTCTTCTACTGGGGCCGCATGCTCCGCGACTTGGCCCCTCATGTATTTTCCAAACCTTTGCCCCGAACTGAACCCGAGCCTGTTGAGGGTGGCTCTGAAAACCCAGTGGAACCTGTGGACGTAGACTCAGAGGACGAGGAATCCGATGATCTTATCTTGCTTACCCATTCTGTGCTGGGTGAAAATGACACCGTTACAGACGGCTCGAAATCGAAGAAATCACCTTTGTTCAATGACATTTTTCATCGCCCACCCTCGCTTCAAACTACTTGCGCTTGGGACTTGTTTGTTCATTACGAGAAATGTGCTTTGCCTAAATCTAAAAACAGTTACAAGGAGTTCCTGCGGTTTGCTACTGGTCACCCTCAGTATACATCACATTGTATGAAAAGGCTCACGAGCACTGAGCTTCAACGTGTTCCGGTTCTTGCTGGATTTCCTATCCCGCGTTCTGATAAAGAGGATCAAAAAGAATCCTATCGTATTGCTATGCTTACCTTGTTCCATCCCTGGTCAGACAATGAGGCTTCGCCTTTGAAACCTGAGGGGTGTGATTGGGATACTGCTTTTAATGATATGGACGCTATCTTATCCCCAAAGCATCGCCAAATCTTGTCCAACATGCAGCTGTTGTATCAGAGCAGAGATGCAAAGCATGATTATTCCGAGCTGAGAAGACGACGTATGGCGGAACTAGCACGTAGTAGTGTGCTGTCTTCGTCTAGGCGCGAAGATGACACCGATACCTATGATCCTGCATGGGAGAATGCTATGCAGACAGACGTAGATGGTGCAGGAACGTATGGTGAAGACCTAACATCGACGGTATCTTTAGATACGCGGTTACTGCACTGCGCTGCCGAAAGCGCAGGTTTCTACCGTGTATCTGAAGTTTTGTCTCATGTGCCTGCAGGTGTGAATTCTCTTGCAGGTGACGATGACGCCCTTCTTGCTGAAAAGTCTGCGCTTTCTCTTCAGTCTAGGCGGAACGAATTCATATCTGCTCGTTGCCAAGAAGAAACTTCAAATACTAGTAAAAACCCGCACCGTAGAGTCACGGATAATGTGCCTCTCCCAGGCGTTACGACCCATTCTGTTGAGCAGAATCTAGCGGCTCTTTTAAGGCAGCAGTATAGCTGTAAAGATCTTGACAGTGGGTCTCAGTTCGCCACTTTGAATGAATGGCAGGAAGCTGCCGTATATCTGGTCCGAAAGCATAATCTGAATGCTAAACAGACGTTAGCGTTCCTCTTATTGGCTGACCAGGTGGGTACTCAACGTGACTCTCATGAGCAGCTCGAACCACTTCGGCTTCTTGTTACTGGACCTGGAGGGACCGGTAAATCGCGCATATTTGATGCCTGGACCGAATTTCATGCTGTACTCAAACAGTCTGGCTCTTTTCGTCTTACAGCCCCAACTGGAGTTGTGGCCAGCGACATTGGTGGTTCTACCACCCATTCGGAAGTCTCCCTCTGTGTCAAGCGAAAGTACATGAAGGCTACGACTCCGCAAGGTCAGAAAGTACGCAGTGCATTGGAAGATAGGCTTGCTAGTGTACGAACCCTAGTAGTTGACGAAGTGTATTTTCTGGGCGCCTCGGATATGAGTGTCTTGTCGGAATACTGCTCCATCGCCAAAGGTGTTACCGAATATCCGTTTGGCCGTCTGAATATGGTGACCTGTGGCGATCCTTGTCAGCTGCCTCCTCCGCAGGCCAAGACATTGTTTGATCGAGAGCTAGTCAATTGTTACAAGACAAACACCATAAATGCAGGCAACGAAGCCGCTCAGTACAACATTAAGGGAATCCAGGCGTGGCGTCAGTTTGACCACGTAGTAGAACTGACGGAGATTATGAGACAGATAGGTGATGATATCCTTATTGACCTTCTTGGGCGCCTTCGCAAGGGTGTGTGTACCAAAGCCGACAAAGAGTTGCTTGACGCCTATGTTCTGTCAGATCCTAGATGCTCTCAGGATACTAAGAATCTTACGGGGATTAACATGTGGCTTGAAGGGAAGGGCTGCCCTCTTATCACCTATTGCAATGAGGCCCGTGACTTGCACAATTTCGAAATGTCCAAGGCTTTTGCTCAGGCTACCGGTCAGGAGGTTGCGCTCTACCATTCGATTGACACTAGAGGGAAAGGAAAGAGTCGTCGAGAGCTTCGAGGTGTAGCTGCAGAGGCTGCCTGGTCCGTCCCTGTAAAAGAAGCTGAGGATCTTCCTGGTAAAGTGCCTTATGTATCGGGCATGCCGGTATTTTGCACGGACAACATTGCGACAGAGTTGGGTCTGTCCAAGGGGAGCATGGGAACGCTGGTCGCCGTTAAGTATGTGATTCGATCCAACAGGCGATATGCAATTTCCGCTGAAGTAGATTTTCCAGGATTCCGTGGCGGGGAGGATCCGTTGCATCCACACCGAGTGTTGCTGAAAACAACTACTGGCACCGGTCACTACAGCATTCCAGGATCGTGTACCAGGTATGCAGCAACGAGAAACCAGCTTCCTCTTATTCCAGCGTTTGCATTCACATCGCACAATTCGCAGGGAAGATCTCTTGAAGCGGCTTGTGTAGACCTTGCAAGCTGCCGCTCTCTTCAAAGTGCGTATGTTATGTTGTCAAGGTTGCGATCACGGAAGGGGCTGTGTATTTTGCGTCCATTCAGACTACGAACCATACAGAACCATATATCCCAGGAGTTGAGACAGGAATTGGAAAGGACGGCAGCCTTGGAGTTGAAAACTCTTGCATTGTGCAAAACTCGGTTAGATTGGTACTACTTGTTGTACCCTTCCGACGTCTTTGACACCGCAGATTAGAGACATCGAATGAGTTTATTTTTTTAGTTCCTTTAAGTTTGAATAGATGTGCTGTTTATGTCACACTCCTTCGAGGATTAGCGTGACGTCAAAGCTAGGGGAAAGGAGCGTTAAACCTGTCTCGGGGTACTTGCAAGGCCCACTCAATATTTCTGTAACGTATCAATCATCAAAATGCATTACTTGAATAGGTGCTCGAATAGCATGCTGTCTACCAAACATGTAAATACAAGGCGACGCCCTTTCGCGGGGGTGCTACAGTGCGCTAAGAGGCGAGTGCGGGCTGCTAGTACTGACCCCGGCGGTACGGCTATACGGCCGCCCAGCTGAGGAGTGCAGAAGTCACCACCGCTGTAATCGCCTACCGTGAAAACATATGCGAACCGGTGGAGGTTGTCTCCCCAGTCGATATGCACATTTTCGCTTGTGCCTTCTTTGACAGCAATAGTGGTAAAAAGTCCCAAAAAGTCGAAATTGGGGTAATCCTCTAGGTCTCGATCAAGATATTTGCGTATTCGTTTATGTATTCTGTATCTTAATTAGCACCGTATTCATTAAAAGACCTGAAAGACTCAACTCGTCTTGAGTGCGACGTTGACCCGGAAAATACCGGTCCACTATCTCCTGCAATCTGGGCAGGAAGTGTTTCTTGATGATCCCACACAGGTCGTGAATCGCATCGACCAATTCCGGTCGTTCTGCCAGCATGGCCTTGATCTGCCGCGAGTCTCCGGTGATGATCGGATGCGACGTATAGTGTTCCCATATGCCAAAGTGCTGAGCAGGCGTCGTTGAGCGCTGAGGCTCTGGCGGTCCGTATTCGGGTTCCAGGGCTTTCAGGCGATCGAACGCCTCGATAAGCAGCTTCTGCACGTACGGGGATATGACGCCTGGAAAGCGACCCACTTCGAACGGTGGCATCCCGTCTTCCGCAAACGCTAGGTGCTGTTCGGGCGACAGTTTGTGCTCGAGCCACTTTCCGATGCCTCCTGGACCCATGTTGTCTATATCTTCTGGGCTGGGTGGTGGGCTCGATATCAGTACTATCTTCTTGTCGTTGGTTGTGAACAGGGGCAGAGTGTAGGGATCCCCGGGGTAGTTCTCCCTAATAGTTTTTACGACCGTCTTAGAATTTTTGGTGAAGCCAAGGAAGTCCGCAGGAAAAGCCGCTCCTGCGGTTATGCGCTCTAAATCGTGTTACGGTTATCTATATGTATTTTGACTGTGATTACGACGCACCGGTGTTGGACTCCCAGTATTTCTGGCCATTATCATATGCTCCACCTAGCCTCAGGTACTTGTTCTTGTGAGCCTGGAGGGATGCCGACGATCGTCCGTGCCTAGGGTTCCTGTTACAATCGATAACGTTGCTTGGTATTGCGTGAATAGACAATATTCCATAATGCGTGCGCACCTTGAAGATGTTTTGCGGCTGATACTTTTGAGCGCGGCCTCATCGGTGCCATGGTTGGAGTCTTCTGCAACCTTTTCAACTGTTTCTTTTGACCGTCTGGACCCGCGACGCGCGGGTCTATTGCGAGTACACGGCATGAGTAGGGAGAATCAGAGTTTGAGTCATAATGTTCGTCATGTGATCATTCATATTTTTCGTGAACCTATTCTCCGCGCTGTCTGCGTTCTGCCAACGGTGTTTACCCAGGGGCTTGTGTGGTCGGGGAATTGCTGGCATGTGTCGGCCCCTTGACTCCCCCGTGTCACGCAGGAGTGCGTCTCGCACCCCCGGCAGGTATCCACACAGAACGACAACGATGGGTGTGTACTCGTGTTATAGTACAATGGGTGTACATTGGGTGCGTTTGTCTTCTGCCCTTTCATTATTTTCCTCTCCTACATGCCTGTGCTTTCTTGTCAGCTTGTGCCTGGGGTTGTCTCGCATGTTAGACCTCCCTAACCCTAACCCTAATTCGAAATTTATTTCGCTCTCATATCGCTTGTTCGCGCACATACCTTGCTAACACCTACCGCAGACGTTTTCACAGGGAGACAACAATCACATAAAACAGTGCGTGCATATTGGCAATGAATTAGCTGCAGCTACCTACAGGTGCGAATTCCTTCCTCGTGTCCGTGTCCTTTTCTAATGTTATCCAGCGGGCTGCGCGGCAACAAGAGCAAGCAGCACACTCTATTCATGCTAACTAGCTACAGTTTCAATCCCGCAGAACGCTTTGCTAACCCTCGTCATCGCGGAATGGAATGGTAAAGCCTACTTGCGCGCGCTGCTACTTCATATGGCGTACACCCACACCCACACCCAGGCGGCATTGCGCATGTGAACTTTTCATCGTCTACTATCAACACCCCGCATGGCCCCCGCAGCCAATCGTGTACCCCGCGCTCCTCTCGAGAAAAAGCAGTACCAATACAATACGACGCAGAAAAAGATGGAGTGTACCTTCGTGATGGTCTGTATCGACTTCTTCGCCCACTCGGTCCGGTCGAGGTACACTTCGTCTACCATAGCGAGCACTGCTATATCCGGTCCACACAATATCAGCATCATAGAAGAAATGGATACACGGCGCAAGGGCACGCACAGGAATCAAAGTCGTCTCGTACACGTTCGCGTCGTTGAAGAGGCCCGCGGAGATTTGATTGAGCACGTTCGCGAGCGCAGGGCACTTCTCGATCGGGACGGGGTGGTGTGCTGGTACCGGAGGTCCTCCACGGCCCTGCAGCGCGCAGTCAGCACTTAGCACTTGAAGCCATACGGCAGACTTACGGCGTCGAGTGGCCAAATAAGACTGATACAAAGAACACCCGGGTCAGTATTCGGGCAAGGACGCAAGGAGGGATGCGGATACGCACAGACGTTACTCTCTTCCAACCTCCTCCGCGATCTCAATATTCGCACCATCTGCAGATAGACCGTCAGTCAATGTCTCGCTCACTAATGAAACCCAAGACACGCACCAACCGTTCCGAGCAGCAGTCTGCGGTTCAGGCATAACTTCATATTCGACGCTCCCGACGCCTCCGTGCCCGCAACAACTCGCCTCCGCCACGCCATTGACCTTGCGGCTCCCGATGCACGCGAGGAACACCGTGCGCACCTGCTTCGGGAAGCCCTCCTCGATCAAGCTCATGCGCGCGAAGCGCTCGCAGTCCCCAGGGAACTTCTTCTCCACCGCTGCACATGCGTCTGTCAGACGAGCGCACGGTACAAATAGAGACGGGAAAACGCACGCTGCAAGACCAGCAAGTTGATATCGTAGATGATCTGCAGGTGGCGCAGGAGGAGGTGCTCCAGCAACGGGACGGCCACTTCTCGAGCCCCTCGGGGAGTACGGTGTGGTTCGTGTAGAAGGTGTTGGCGACAATTTGCCACGCGGTCTCCCACGGCTGGTCCTCTTCGTCAATGAGGATGCGCATCAGCTCGGGGATCGCGAGCGTCGAGTCTGTCTGGGTGATAAGTCAGTGGAATGGGTGGATGTGGATGCAGGGGACGCACGTCGTTGAGCTGGATGGCGACGTCTAGGAAAGGGTGAGTACAAGGTGAAGAAGGAGCCGTGGTACATACAGTCAGGGAACTCGGTGATGGGCTTGCCGATGTTCTTGAAGCGGCGGAGGATATCCGCGAGACTCGCTGCATTCCAGAAGCCGGATAATGTCAGCATTTGCTTGTCTAGTCTACAAAACAGCACGTACTATTGCTGCTTGAGCCGGAGCTCCTTCCCGACTGCAGCCCATTAGCACACATTCTTACGTGGAGTAACAGAAATACGCACAAAGACGGGTGGTCCTTCGGGTACAGCACGCTCGTGATCGCAGCGCCACTGTTGCTCGCCTCGACGACGCCCTCGTAGTTGCCTGCATTGAATGAGTTGAGGTCGAACCCGCGCTTGGGCTTGCTCTCCCACAGATGGAGATTGTTCGTCGTCTTGGTGTAGCATCCTGGTATCATCACGTCGTACGCAACCGCGAGCACCTCCTGCCCGCCCGACCAGGTGGCACGCGGCGTTGTGGCGGTCCGCGTGCCCGTAGAAGCGCGCCTCATACGCGACGTCGAGCCACGAGAGCTCCCATGAGTTCTTGAGAGATGCCATTAGAAGGAACAATATTAATGGAGCGATGAGACTTGAGAAGGCTTACTGTGTAAAAGTCCGAGGCTGCATTGTACGCATCGCGGACATCTTGATCTCTTGAGATCTCGGAGATCCTGGCTAGATTGAGTGTTAAAGTTCAAGTAACGGAGTTTTCAATTTGAGTGTACCTATCCAATTCTTGACTTTGCGACAACTTGATCTTGATCCTGAAAGATAATAATGTTGGTATAGAACTAGGAGACGAAAGGACCATGAATAAACGGTAACTTACCCGGGGTTTCGTACCCCAGCCCAGAGCAGAGAGAGTCTGCGAGACATGGCAGAAGACAGTCCAAGCAGCGCTTCTGCTTCAGTATTAAACAAATACAAACCAAATACGCTTATTCCATGTAACCATTCCTGGCTAACCATCCTCTTGCACTTCTGGAATCCTCACCTTAATATTCTTACTCTGTTTCGCGCCAATTTTCAACGGGATTCTAGTCTAATTGCACTTGCCTCATTCATCGAAGGTTTGCAGACCATGGCTCGATCCTTCTGCTCGGGCTTCCTCCGGGCGCAAGGCTGGCACTGTATCTCCTGGTGGTGGGGCTAACCTTGCTTGCAAACTGGCCGCATGTGTGGAACTATAGACTATTCTCAGAGCCTGACCGACGTCGACCGCAACTTCGCCTACCATTTTGAATAAAACCCTATATGAACTGAAGACGTTGTTGAAACTTCCAAAAGGTAAGCTTGCTCACTTAGAATGTGTCTCTATAATGTTTCACCTTGGAGCTGATTCCTTAGGTGCCTGCAGAGAGTACTCGGAAACGTTTTGGACACTGTCCATTATCCGGTAGCACTGCTGTACAGATTCTCTTCGACTTCTGCTTACCCGCTTTCCATCGGACGAAACGACGCCCCGATGCTTCCTAAGCCATTTGGACTCCACACGTCCGGCCGACGCCCTCGGATCTGCGATGTGGATCCCTGGGACATACCCGTCTTACTTTAAGGCATCTGAATTTGTGGCAATGAGCTGAGTATATTCAAAGTGTAATTTTGCCTATTGTATTGCGGGTTTCTGCCGTCTGTTCTAGTGTCAAAGGACCTCTCATCCAGCCTTTCATGAAACCGAAACCAAACCGAAAAAGAAGGCCGGATCCCTGAGCTCTCTGTGTGTATTTCGGAACTCCGTGGGCTCCTCAAGACCTCAGTGATATCCAGCTATAAAAGGCCTGGTTGTTGACTGTCGTCCATTTCTCAGACCACTCCAATCGCTCACCCCTTTTTTGTCTGCTATTTTTTTTCGTGACCTTCTTCCTCGCTATATTGCCTCTACCATGCCCGACCACTCCTCTGCCTCAACCACCAAAGCTGGCGACGATGTTTTGATAAGCCCCGATCACGCTCTCTCTGTCTTGCGTCGTTTGTCTCCTGAAAAGATTGAATCGCTGGCTCGGATTAGCACAGTGATTCAGACTTCTGAGGGGCCTATCACCGACCAGTCTATAACGAGCGTAGTTGCTGGAAGCTCCATCAACTTCAACACCAACAAAAATTGGACTCTTACCGTGAAGTATGTCCCTTTCTCCTCTGCTTACTCTGGCACTTGTTCTCTTCTTGTCTTTCTACCGTTTTGCGCACCTTATTGAAGATCTTTCTTATAGTGGCAAACCCTTGGAGATCACCGTCACTGTCTTTCCTCGATCGACCTGGGCTTATAACAATGGTCCAGCTGGGAACTTCGCCCAGATAGGCTGGAAGACGAACGACAAAATTCCCAGTGGTATAACCCTCGATTTGCGACGTGGCAATGGCTCCGACGATAACATCACTTGGGTGAAGACGACGCGCAGTGGAACAGAGCTTGGTATCGCTTGGACTGTCCAGCTGTAAGTGCTATACTCGTTAGCTTACCAACACACTGATTTTCTTTAAGCTGGAACAAGCAGTTTACCACACCGCGCACCGCAGAATACGCTGTGTCTGGCCGTCCTGTTTGCTGGGAGACAGCTGTACATATACACGACGCAATTGATGCCCGCTACAATGTATGCTAATATGTTCTACTTCCTGTGCCACATGCTTACCTTTGCAAATTACAGGTGTATGCTGCTTCGCATAAAGATGTGGTCAAAAAGCAGTCCACTCACGGCCCGACTAGCTCTATGTTTTTGTCGGGCCGCAGGTCTGTGTTCCTGCCTAACGCTACTCCTCTTGACGTACGCTTTCCAATTCACCATGTCTTCCCTCTCTCACGAATCTGGTATCACTCTAGGAAGGTAGACAGTCCGAATACGACGACTCTTTCGGCATCCTCCCCCTGGTCAAAGATTCCGATTTACGTTTCAACCGGGTTCCAGAGGTACTGGTCTACGACAGTGTGAAGAAGATTTATTCCCCTATGTCTTTTCATAACCTACACCGTCTTGGCAACGGAGTCGTTATAAACATGACGCTCGCTCCCATGGTAAGCTTATCATTATCATGCATCCTCCATCGCTGACGCTGCTTAAATAGGCCTTCTCCTACTCCAGAGGGCTCCACAAGCCGGAGCTTAACTGGGAGTATCGATTGGTCAACCTGACTGTTCTAGGCCGTGTAAGCAAGTCTCGTCTTGCCTTTTCCCTCTATATTGACGTTAATCTATAGCGCGAGGACGATGCACTAGCTAGCCCTTCAAAGCATATCAACAAAAGGAAGCTTATTGCGCTCAACATCGACGATGACAGCGACGATGACCGTGGGCGCAAGGACCGTCGTAAGGTCAACAAAAGCTCTGGTTCGGGCGGCACTGCGCCTTCCAAGCCAGCGGCGGGTTCTGCTACTTCTAGTAGCGGAGGCAAGCCCAAACCTGCAGACAAGCCTGCAGCATCCGGCTCAGGCTCAACATCCGCTACAGCAAGTGAAGGTGATTGATCTACTGCGCGTGAGCGACGTCCAGCGCATTTCTTGTTGAATATAAATAAATAAATCAAAAGCAACGTAGCCTACACCAGTGCTCAATTATCTTGTTGTAGATTCTTTACCTCGCATTTTTCATTTGACCTTGAACGGCAAATGCTTATTACATTGAGTGATTCTCTGTCACATGTGACACAGCTCTTGGTTTCTTCCTCGATGAATCCTTCAACCCGATGGCTCGAAGACGTGAAGATATAGTTCCACTAGAGATCCGCTGTGTACGAGATCTTCTCGTTATGCGAATATACTAGACCGACCTCGTTGCGAAGTATATCTGCCATGCCCAGCAAGAATGTCGACTGTTCGCCGCTCCGCCACATTTTACAATACTTAAAGACCTGCTGTACTGCGTCTCCATGCATCCCCCATCCAAATCTATGGCTCACCTCCCTGCCCCTCTTCAGGCCTACCCCATCGTGTTATTCGAGTACATCAAGTCGTCCAGTGTTGCTAATGAACGACTCAGCCATATCCGGGACGGTATGACTGTCGCTATCGATATTGAATGGAAGCAGCCTGCTACCGACGGCGACAGTGAAGCGGGCACTACAAAAAAGACCAAGGGCCAGAAAAACCAACTCCTCAGATCTCAGGTTGCCACGTTATCCGACTTCGAGATCGACTGGGATGAGGTCAAGACACGTATTATCCAGATCTGCGCGCTGGATGGTGTGCTGTACGTGCTCGACATACTCAGCATGAAGTGTAAGATCCAGTAACTTCGTCTAGTATAAACTGACAAGAGCATAGGCATCCCAACGGAGTTGTCTCGCATTTGCAAGGCACGCCTTATCCCAAAGATCTCTGTTGGTATCATAAGTGAGTGCAGTTAATCACCCAGGGTGTGTCGATACTGAGTGGTTTCAGACGACGTGCAGAGACTCTGGAAGGACTTTCGTCTCGACGTCACACCCGCAATTGAGCTCGGACTCCTTGCGAAGCTGGCCCGCCCGGAAGTATTCCATCCTCGCACCCAGTATGCTTGTCTCGCTGGTCTTGCGGACATAACCCTCCAGGTGCTGGGTCGTATACTGGACAAGGGTCCGCAAAACTCTGACTGGAGTGCAGAGCCTCTTAGCGACCGACAGCTCCTATGTAAGTGTCTAAGAACTGAGTTCTGCGCCAAAAGAAACTGACTACTAGCAACAGATGCTGCAACGGATGCTCACGCTACTCTCACGACTTATCTTGTCATTCGGGAGGAGATCGACCGGTCTAGGCAGGCTGTACCTAGTCTGTGGTACGCCTTCGACTCGGTCCAGGGGACACGGGTTCGCATGGAATCGAAGGATAAGTGGAGGACAGAATGCCCGTGGTACTCCAAAGAGCCAGGGATTGGTTTCCTTGCGCGCACTTATATCAACTAACCAATATACATTACTTTTATGTTGTATTGCAACGCTCTTATTAACAATTCGTAAACATGCCTCTATCTGCGACGGCAACAAAGGTTCGGCACCTGCCGCTTGCGGCCATATCCCAACTCATGGAAATATCGACGTAATGAAGGTGCGACTGATGGTGCTTGAGCTTCAATCGCACGGGAAGCTCGAGATTATCATTGTCGACGGTGATCTGCAGGGCTCCTTTGCACGGAAATCGGCACATCTTCATCCGTGCACGTCGCTTCCGTGGGTCATCGTTGACCTGCGATTTTTTGACTTCGGCCTCATTCTGCGCACAGTAGTACGAGTATGAGACGACGGAGTCCGAGGATGAGCTCTTTTTCGACAACTTGTAACTGCAGTGCGTTAGTAACAAAATTTTGATTTCATGCTGAATTCACATACATGAAACGGTACCCAGTAATATTCCAGAGTAGCTGTGCTATCTGGTTGGCAATATCCTTTCCGGATTTAAGCTCGCCGAATGTCGCTGTGGCACTCTCGCCCGTCATCGCCACAAAAGTTTCAAGCTCGAAGGCATCATTTTTGTGTGCCTCAAGAAGAGCCGCGCATTCCGGCCACTCCAGTGTGGTGTAGCCTTGAATGGGCTGAACCGGGGGAGCACGTCTTGCCGCTCCAGTCGCTTCTCCAGAGTCGTCGGCGTCCTTCCGGGTAGAGCGCTTTGCAGCGCGGTACTCGCCTTGTTTCTCTTTGCATTTGAAACAGCTTTTATTGTATGCAAGACTCTTCTTTTGCGGGAACGTTGACTGAAGGCCTGTGTAGTCGCAGCGGTCGCATTTAACCACAGGTTCGGCCTCGGCACCTAGCAGTACAGCAAGTTAAGCAGGCGGTACCGCGGTGGCATCGGTGGCATACCAGTCGAAGCCATAATAAAATTGACGGGGAGTACAGATGAGTTTCAGGGGTGTGCGGGACTGCTTCTGTAGGTGAAATACACGAGAATATTGAATAATTAGGCTGTGGCCCCTTGGGCAGCAGGAATACACGCGCAAAAGGACCCTTGATTATCGGTTGGGAGGTCAGATACCAATTTTGGCCTTTCAAAAGATTTTGTCCGAACTTTGGGATTGCCCCATGTCAAAGATTTTGTCCGAATTCTGCCTCTACTGAAACAAAAATCTGAAATTTTGTCCGAACTTGCATCTGACTGTCAATCTTTTCCGACCAAAAAGGCCCCCGAAACTGCTTAAAAAACTAAAAAATCTCGTGCATAGTCCATTGCTTGACACAGTGTTCATTGGCTTGCATCATAAAGGACGTCAAGTAAGGTAACCAGTAAGGTGGGATAACATTGTTTGAATATTGAGCTAACAATGGATCTGGTGTCTGAACTTTGAATCTGACCTCCTGCTATTGTCCAGAGGCTTTGTCCGAACTTCAATCCGACTTTGGCTGGCTGATATGGGGATTTTGTCCGAACCGGGTGTCTGACCTACCAACCGATAATCAAGGGTCCTCGCGCAAAAGACTTCAAAATTCATTTTGATATCAAAATACACGTGAGCGTAAATACACGTGATCTGCATTTTGGAAGGGGTCGATTGCCCGAGTCGATAGAGATCATGCTAAATGCGGCACTTTCTCAAAGATAAAAGGGACCGTTCTAGATTTGTACGACTCGGCCTTCGCATCAGGGCATTAGAATCAATTCTTCGGGATAATATAACACAGACCGTGACCGCCCCAAGTGGTAGAGAGACAGTTTAACATGGGAATCTCGTACCTCGCTTGTTGAACCCAGGACGTCGGCTTGTCCCTTGGGCCGACTGTATTACGAAACAACAACCCGCCACAGGAACCTCGCTTTGACGTGTATGTACCTTAGCCATCGGTAGCTCAAATGCTATAAAGACGAGCACCTCAAGTGGACGCATCAAGCATCCACTCATATCAGTATTCAACATGTCAATGGCTACCAAGAGCTGCTACATGCTCGTCATACCCCCACCCTTCGATGATAATACTCTGCGTGTACGTGGACCGTTCTTTACGTCCGGGCAGAAGGGTTGAATGTCTACTGCAGTATCAGGGCGAAGAAATCTTCTATGTCAAGTTTGGAGACGGTACGGTGCGCGACGCGTATGACACCCATAATCCTTGTTTCGAGTCAGTCTTATTTCTCACCTGAGCCTTTAAGCATGCATAAAAAATAACTGGGCTTATGTCTTCATATCAGTGCGGGTCAGAATGATCATGCAAGCACCGCGAAGCAAGAGGCTTTTAACTTGGTTGGCAAATCCGTGAAATGTTACCAAGGCAAAGCTCTCGAGTGGACCTTTCTCAAGACAATCCAGCCAGACGAAAGTAAAGACTGTTTCACTTCTTCCTTTCCAACGCCTCGAGATTCTAATCTTGAGTCCATAGACAGCGAATGGCATCGGATTAAACCTGGCAATGGACATACCTACGACGAGCTACGCATAAATCTTCAGACGCTTATGAGTACCTTCGAAAACATAAAGTGGGTCAAAACCGACGCAGCATTCTTGCTATGGGATAAATTGGCACAGACTGTGTTCTGGTATGACAATGAGGTGGAGTGAAGAAGATACGATTGGATATGATCGGCGACTTGTGCCGCATTATATTGAATGATAGGGGACCCTTATATAGAAGGAGTTGCGACGCGGAGAACAGACGAAACCGGGGTGATTCGGGCCAGTCATTTCCTCACTCAAGCTCACCCTGGGTAGACCTCGACGCTCTCTGACTTTGTGAATCTCGCCTGCCGTAAGTTTGTCCGTCTGGGCTCCCGTCCGCCGCCCCAAACATGTGGTGTGCTTTGTTGCTGCATCTGCTGCTTCGCCCATCTCGACTGAGGCAAGTCCGAGACCGCCCACGGGCCACGGAGCTAACGCGATGAACGCATTGGGAAGCACACGGTCTTCGCAATACGCGTACCTCCGCCGCTGTCGCTTCAAGCTTCATTAACGCCGCCATTTGCAAGACCAATTTCGATGATCGATACCACACCGCACTCGGGGTCCACAGGCCAAATGAAGACCGAGACCTTCTTCGGTACTTTCAGGGGCCGCCTGTCGACAACCTTCCCGTCGGATTGCAACAAGAGCTTTGAAGGATTCGAGAAAATTCCAGATCGCATCATTATATACGACTCGCAGGACCCACGACTTTAAGCCGGCCAAAGTAGATGGATTGCGAATGTTGCAGTTGAAAACACTATTCAAACATTGGTTGATTTGACTCAGTTAGATTACAGTAATGATCGTGCATCCTGCGACATCGAGGTTCTCAGCTTAATTATCCCTCGAGCATTCCAAGTCATTAATGACTCTGAAATATGCTCCCCAATCCCCCGCGCTAACATCAGATGGCCTCAGCTCTAAAACTGCGGCGTGAAGTGTGACGCACCCAATGTTCGTCGGCGCATTCGCCCACTTCGCGATTGCATCGTCGTCAATCGTACTCAAGATGTCCTCTGCACTCATCCAGCCCTGCTCAACCCCACCCAATGGATCGGATTGCGCTGCCGCGGACGACGTCGACGGGCCGAGGTTCAATGATTCCACCCAACCAGAAAACTCGGCGCCCACCTGCGAACCCTCGGCGTATGGCGAGACTTCGGGCGATGGAAAAATGGGCAACCGCCCGAGGTCCGTGCCGTACAGTGGCAACGCACTCCCTTGTTCTGTTGCACCGAGCCATGCGAACGGCGCGTCCACAAACCCTGGGGGAGTGCCAGCGGGTCAGCCCACACTCCCATTGGCGGCTCGAGGTCCCGGGTCTCAGGAGAACTATGGTCTCCCGAGTGGGCGCGTTTGCGATGGTTTACCGTTTCTGCCAATGGCGCCGTGGGTGGGGTCACCGAATGCGAATTCTCCGCGGGCGCCGCAGCGCGCATGCGTGCGGGCAACGGAACTTGCCCGACGCTTGCGAGCTCGCTGAGGACGTCCCAGAGGACACCCGCCATCTGCCACCTGCACGCAATCAGCCCCAGTGCCGGCGAGAAAGATAAAGATGCAGGACAGCCTACGCACCGCGTCTCGCAAAGGCGGATCACCTCCATACATTTGTGCACCTCCGCGATCGCGGTGTTATTGTGCGGAGCGACGCCTGTGCGTTTGCCGCTCCACACGTTCAGCATCAGGATCATGCCCGCTGTTATCGCCGGCCCCTGCAGGAACACGAGTCAATCAAGTTAATTGGCAGTTGCATCGGGAGGCGTGGCGGCACTCACGAGCAGGTTGGCCGCCGGGGTTCCATTCATACGCTTACACCACACGTCTACAATGTGGCTGCACGAGCGCGCCGCGTTGGTGCAGATCGCAAGCGACGGGAGGCTCTGAGAGTCTCGTAAGCATTGGTCATGTATGAAGAATCAATCCCAAGCACACCGTTGGCGCCTTGTGCCGAATCATTGGGATGAATGGGCGGTGCGTCGTCATCTGCACGTAATAATACCCGCAGTAGAGCGCAACTGACTGCCTGAAGAACACGGGATCCGCGCGGTGCGCATCCCAGCGCACTACCCGGACACAAATATAAGAAAAAATGAAGTAATGTCGTACAGACTGATTGGACGCACAATGTTCGGGGATCGAGTCCACCCATTTGTTGAGAGCAGAGTCAAGTTCGGCGACGAGACGCTCCTCCCAAGCGGCCTCGCGTGCCGCAAAAAGATCTTTCGCTTTGTTCAGGGAGTACTGTGCATCTGGTCACCCAGGAGCACAATAAGAAGAAAGTAAAAGGAAGACCCACGACGATACGCAGACTGAACGCAAGAATGTTGTTCAGACGGAGATATGCGCTGAAGAACGCGACGCGCGAGGGCTTTCCCGGCGGTTGGCGAAACGCAATTGCGGGGTCGTCGTGCTCCATGTACTCATCGTCGCACTCCGTCGGCCAGTCAAGGTCGAAGCTGCACCATAATCGTCAGTTCCACTCTGAACTACATATAATATTCGCAAATGACTCACTCATCGTACTGCATCGCACACGGGCGCCCGAATCCGCAGCTGACAATGCGGTCATACATGACCAGCACCCAGAAAGCACGCCGCCATAGCTCTGCCTCGACCGTGTGCCGCACGGCAGTCTGGCGTCGGTGCGCCCCGATTTCCTGGGCTAATCGGATCCCGCTTCCCACTAGCTTCCAGCTCGCCTGTGGCGCCGCCCCCTCGAGGAACATCAGTGCAAGCTACGTTACGCGGCATCAGAATGTCCGGCGCTTAAGAGCGGTTTCACAGAAAGAGGGACCTACACAGTGCCGTTGCAGATCGTACAACGTCGGTGGAAGAAACAGTGGCTGCAGGTCTGGGAAGACTTGATTGAAGTACTTCCAGCCGCACGTCAGCGGCGCAGCGGCATCAAACACGCGCGGGTCGTCGGAGAACCGGGACGCGACGGCGCACACGAGGAGCACGTTCATGGCGAACTTGTCGTCCCGAAGATGCAGGTTTTCGGCGACGGCGCGCTCGAAGGTCGGGCGATGCAGAAGTGGGATGTTGAGATTGATGTGTTGGAAATAAAGATCTATCAGGGCGGAGAGGGCGTCCGGAGGCGGAAACACGTATCGCCGTTTTGGTGTATCTACCCCTTGTTGCCACTAGCATCGGTGCAGTTAGAAATCTGCTCTTCTGAATGATTGGCGCGCGGGTTCTCACCGGGGTGTCCATCCAGTATTCCAACCTCCGGGAGCGCCACAGCTCTGGGGGCTGACCATCTGGAGTCGTATATCCCTTCTTGAGTTGGATGGCGGTGGTCAAGAGGATGGCGGCGCTCGACTTGCCCATGAAGCCGTCGCTGTGGACGCCAAGTTTGAGCCCTTGCATGTCATTCACCAGTTCGAGGGTCGCGACTTCGTCCTCGTCGCGCGACTGCGGCTCCCCTTCGTTGATCCCGCGGATGCTCATCGCGGCCAAATCTACTCCGGGACCAAGCTCAGAGCTCGACCCACTTGCCGCACTGTGCTGCAAAATTGCCGAGTTTTTGCTCCATTGGCTGCGGTCTGGCAATCCAGGCGGCTGACAACGATCTTGTGAAAGCTGCACACACGAATGACTCCTATGCAGAGTGGAGAAAAGGATTGCCTACCTGCTGCAATAACTTCTCGGCGACTGCCAGCCGTGCTTCTATAACTTTCGTATAACTGACGATAATGAAAAATGAACTCAACGCCCCCACATGAAACTCACCTTTGCCGTTTCTGCTGGTAGTTAGATCCATCATGCGCAGCCAAAAGCCTGCAAACGTACGGTGGTCGGCTTCGCCCCAGTGAATGTACACTCCATGGCATTGTCAACGCAATATGTGCATTTTCGTGTCGAACTCTGCAACCCGTCACCTAGCAAGTGATCTCTGAACTTTTTTGGGCCCAGAATGGCTGGAATTTCGACGTACAGCCTCCTAATGGCATTTTACGAGTTACGGCAAGCTCAGGCTACACTGGAGCACGAGAGAACTTACGTCGCTTCTGCCTACAAGTATCACAAGCACCTTGGACTCTGCGTTTCTTTGCGGGTACGACCAAGTTGACATTGTCGAGAGGAAGGTCAGAGGACATGACAATCAAGAGGAAAGGCAACCGTAACTGCTGATTGCCGCATGACGCGGCGACGGCGTGGCTGTGTTTGGGTATAGAAACCAATAAGGAAACCAAAAGAGAACGCCAAGTAACTTACTTATTTCAGTTCATGTGGAGGCAGAAATGCAGCGTGAGTGGAGTAGTAAGCGATTCAAGTTGTGTCAGGTCCTCTATTATTGATCAAGTGGCGTTGATGATCTCAATTCTGTGCACGCTCCGTACCTGCGCTTCCACTCATTGATATACCTACCCTCCAAGTAATCCCCGAGTCCTGCCACAAACTCATTCCTATATTGATCCAGTGTTATTTGCGCGCGAAACGGACGAGCTGTCATAGTGTTTCAGAAGCACGACTGCTGAAACGACAAGCTCCTACAATCTACATGGTGAAGTTACTCCTCTCTTCCGTGCGCTCGAGAGACTTTCACGCAATCGACCGGCGATGTCAATTTATTCCCTTTACCCGTTCATTGAACGACTGGGAGATGAGCCATGATAAAGTCAACATTCTAACAAGCTGGATATATGGGTCGGTGGTAGGTGGGCTATAGTCTCTCGTAGACAGACACTACAACAATTTTGGTGCTCGTGCCTCGCATGTTGTAGTCTGTTGATAAGCTCGATCGAGCGATCGCTGGCCTGCTTATTACAAATCACAAAAATAAACGGGATGCTGGTATGCATTCCAAAGCATGTTTTTCCACAAATGTGATGTACTATAGTAGTTACTAGCATAAGTTGAACAACTTCTTCCCCCAACTCGCGGCGGTAGAAGTGATTCGAACTTTGATGGCTCAATGGATGACAAATCCTGACAAATCTGCCCTTTTTATTCCGCGACAATGGAGGTTGAAAAAAACGGATTTGAAGAGCTATTTGTGGTCAGACATGAATTTAAATACCCTTTATCTATGGAAGTTTGTAGATGGGGGTCCTGGAAGTGTTAAATAGGCATGGTAAATTTTCAAACTCCGATGATTTGTAATAAGCAGGCCACCGATGCACGGTGGCCCGGTTAACTACAGACTAGGTGGGCTATGCCTTCCAGCGGTACCGCGGCAAGAAATAGAAACATAATTGCTCGGGAGAAACCGCCCGTTCAACTCGGCCGAGCCGTATCCATTACTGTAATGTAAAACCAAACTTGGTTGAAGTCCGATTTTGGTCCTATCAAAGCCACTGGAATCAGAAGCAGTCAAACGTCAATGTGAGAAAGCGCACGGACTACACATTGCCTCCATGATTGATAACCGCCCTCTTCGCCCAATCCCAAAGCCCACGACCTCTAACTCATATCACAATGCCCCGGATGAATTCCAAGGCATTGCCACCCTTGTCGTCCTCTGCCTCTTCCCTCTTCCTCTCTATATAGGACCCCTTGACGTAGAGCAGAAACTACTATATTGCCCATTTGTGGATTCTACGGCCCAGGAAGCTGGTGGGGATGGCTCATCACGGTTGGGATGACCCACGGCTATGCGGGGGTGGCTCTACTGAAAACTGACGAGCCTTCATGTGGATGGGATTATGATCTCATTGGCGTTTCCAACTATGTCGTCGCTGCGACAATCGATCTTATCCTGAAATCCAGAACAATCGCATGCCTGGGAGACGCAGTAGGCGAGTCTGTGCTACTATCTACGACTGCCTATCCGGCCACTTGGATCCTATATGAGTATCAGTATCACTTTCGGCCAAGGTCGTACTCGTATATCGGGAGGCATGTACATACGACCCGTGAAATCGAGTTTGAGCCCATTTGATGAAGTTGACGTGATGCTGCGGCCGATATTTGAACGTATTTTGTTGTTTTTGGCCTGGCCGTCAGAAATCGCCTCTTTCTCCATGAACTCTTCGTCGTTCCACAACTTCCGGTGCTTGTTCTGTTCGTAGGATGTCTGGCTATATCTCAGTGTCCCCATCAGCACCGCAACTACCTGTTCCTATACTCTCACGTATGCCTGGCCGGCTACCTAGTTTTCGCTGTTTCCGGACTTGGCGCGGCAAAATATTTGCCGAGCCGTTAAAACGTCACCAAATCCATTGCTACCTGGTACGTTTATTCGTACGATCCTAGACTTCATCCCAAGAGCCTAGAACCCCTGGTGGCCCATTGTCTTCCTTGTAAAAATGTGTAAAATCGTTAAGGTGGCCGACTGCCCAGTCTCAGATAGTATTGCCGGGTCGGAACTGGATCCTCTCTCTTCACTTTGTTCTTGGCCATCAACAGTTGTTCCTTACACTTCAGTTACCGCACTGCGGGTATCGCCCTAACCACATTCGTTTGCTGCTTGGTTGCCACGGGGTTCAGCATGCGTGCTCACGAGGCGATAGCGCGTACGGCGCTCGTCTTTTGATGTTGGTCGCACAAACACAACAAACCGGGTAACACTACAACTGCCCCAGTCACCTTCGTGCATTTCCCCGCAGATCTTAAAGCTATATGGAAATTTTCCTACATCCTGCTGCAATATTAGATACCGATGGTGGTTGCGACTGGCATGATCATCACATGTGCTTTCATGTACAGTGTGTGGTTGCGGCAGCGTACCCTGATACATGCTGTATGGTTCGTGCTGCGGAACCCATTGCTTCTGTTGGCCATATTCAGTATTGGACCTTGCTTTGTGTGTCTGGGGATTAGCATCGCGTGTGTGTGGGTATGGGGCGGGATCTTGATGTGGGTTTGGTTGCCCGTATACATCCTTGCAGTCTTCCCGCACACGGGACATTCACCCATCACCGGGATGTCTGTGCTAGATATGGCAGTTCTGCTGCCCATAGCAATAAAGGCAACAATTCGAATTGTACGAGCCATTTGTAAAGTCGCGTATTCCCGTCCAGGATACGCGACTTTACCAATGGTGTGACCAGCACCTGGACTAGCCGTAGTCAGTGGTAACACACTTCACAGTGTAGTATACGAAGATGTTGCGGCCCGCGGGGTTCATGATTAGAATTTGCGATTTCTTTTGACAGTAGTTACGGCCCAAAATTACACCGGGAATTCAACGTCAGCTTCTCTGTTGGTCCTCTCCCCGCGCTTCCTCCAACCCACCCATCTTTGAATCTCATCCGACGTCTTTGAAGTTTCAATAGAATCAGACAACTCCACTGAGTGCATTGATTGCTCGTCAGCCAGCAGCCCATCCTCGCTGTTCCCGATCCAGTTCTCTGTATAATTCCGACCCAATACGATGGCAGAATGGAGGGAAGTTAATTATATAATAATTTGGTTGACTTCCGTCTGTAACTATCAACCGAGACGATAGGATTTTCTTATTTGGTCGCTCTGCAACGGATCTCGCATTGCACAAAACCCATATTCACTGAACACCATGTACTTGCAAGGTTATATCAATGTCAGCTCGGTAGTGGACGGGTGACGCCTCCAATCACTGGGAGGCATTTCTGGATCGCGTCTGGTGGAGTAGCCAGTTCCACACGGGCCCGAGCCTTGAGCCTTGAACGTTATTTCTTTCCCCTGAGGGGCGACACAAACCCAACTCGGTAACCAATACACCCAGAGTGATTGGGGAGTGATGCCCTTGAATAATTTTCAACCCAATCTGCTTTTTTCATGGCTCCTCTAAAATGTACACCTAGATTCAATTTCCAAATCTAGAGGTAAGAATGGGCTCTGTGGTGGCTGCCGAGATGAAATTGGTCACCATCTCTCACGAAGTCATTTTCAAACATGGTCACCTTTGGGTTCATACACTTAATCACCCGTGGCGTGATCAAACGTGTAAGCTCGACCATGAGCGCTAGGCTTTGGTTTTGGAAACTTGAACTTGCCTCACACAGCTTCAGCGCAGTAAGTACCTTCTTCCCATCCCATTTCATCGTTAATCGTATCTTCGAGTTCACGGACCTTGTCCGTCTCCTGTACAAAAACTGTACCGGCGCCGAGTAAGGTTGTCGAGTTCTGTCGAAGTGCTTGATAGATACGAACTGTATCACCGGCACGATCCGTACCTTTCGGCACGTTTGGTGAGATAACACTCGTGACAAGAGGTAGCACTGCCTTCGCACACCGCTTCTTCTGCTCCCATGGACAGCTGGCCCCAGGTACAGTATCTCGCACAGTGCTCTTCAAACACCGATGACAAATGGTGTATCTCCTCAGGTGGCACTGGACGCAGTTGCGGAGCGCGACAGGCGCATTCCGCCCTCTCTCCGATTGACTGCGTCGTTTTTGGCCAACTACCCTGCTGGATCCAATGTACGCTCAGCGGCAGAGGCCTCTGGTCTGTTAAGCGCGAAGGAAATGGAGATCACTGCGCTCACCAGCGATGCAACGGCGGTACACAATTCTTTGCGTAAACTATGCCTCGTAAGGAGTTCTGACACAACTGTGGATTATAGATTCTGGAACGTATAAAGGGGAAGGAACTGACCGCAGTTGAAGTGGTTACAGCGTTCGGGAAGCGCGCAGCAATCGCGCACCAGCTGTTATCGTGCCTCACGGACTTCTTCTTCGAGGAAGCCTTGGTGCGAGCGAAAGACCTCGACGACTATTACGAGAGGACCGGAGAATTGGTGGGCCCGTTACACGGTCAGCTAATCATTGTTTCTATGCCGGCCATGCTCACGTCTTTCTCTGAAGGTTTGCCCATTAGCATCAAGGCTCGATCTTTCCGCTCGCTGTTCTTTTCCGAAAGCTAACTCCTCATCGTAGGATCACATGGACGTGCTAGGACACAAGTCGGGTTGTGGATTCTCGGCTGATACTATATTTACCCCTGCATCGAAGCACGGCAGTATGGCCCAGCTTCTGTACGACGCTGGCGCAGGTACGCTCTTCATTCCGAAAATTTCCGGTTACCAGACATTTAACAAGTATCCTATCTATCCAGTATTCTACTGCAAAACCAATCTCCCGCAATCGATCATGCACCTCGAGACGTACTCGTTCTGGGGCCAAGTCGTTAATCCATACAATACCAAGTTGACTGCAGGAGGCAGTTCTGGTGGCTGCTCTGCTCTGGTCGCATTTGGCGGGTCTCCTCTCAGTATTGGGAGTGACATTGGCGGCAGCTTGCGCAGCCCCGCCGCTGCGTGCGGATTATGGACACTAAGTTGAGATTTAATATGATATATGCCCCACGGCTGAATCGTCGCAACTACTTTCTAGAGCCGACAACACATCGTGTCCCTCGAGACGCGGCTTCTCCTGAACCTTCAGACTCGATTGTTGAGAGCTGGGGCCCCATCTGTCGGAGGTGAGTCTACCAGGCGTCGAGGTATTCCGCATATAACGATGCAGCAGCCTCCGTGACACAGATCGGTGGTTTTCGGTTGTCATAGGGTCAAAGCCATGGCTCCGCGAGCACGATCTCGTTCCGATTCCGTGGCAGATTTCCACTCCCACCAAGTGGTCCGGCACCGATGGGCGAATTCGCCTCGGCGTTATGTGGCATGATGGCGTTGTCCTCCCTCAGCCACCCATTCGACGCGCATTGAAGGCGCTGGTTGATGTGTTAACAAAGAATTCGGCCTTTGAAGTTGTGGAATATGTTCCGTTCAAGCATTCTGAGGCGTCGGAATTAGTGGTGCGCCGGAAGATCCTTGAATTGTATTAATTTCTGCTTCATTCACGAGGTTTCTTGCATAGCACGAACTGTATTTCGTGGATGGTGGGACTCACGTGCGGGCGACCGCAGCTAGTACCGGAGAGCGGATCTTACCCCTAACGGAATGGGTCATTACCCGACCGACTGTGAAGGATCATACCATTCACGAGCTCTGGGATGTAGGTTCCTGCCCATCTGTCGGATTCAAGAAACTGACGAACATCAGTTGAACTTGCGGAGAGAAGCGCTACGTGCAGAGTATCTCGACCACTACAGCTCGCAGAACGTCGACGTTGTTTTATGTCCGGTTGGCCCCGGTCCTGCACCCCCTCTGGGCACGTCTAAATATTGGGGGTAAGCACCGGAGATCATCGTGTTCATTGCGGCTCAAATTACGCCCAGATACACAAGTATTTGGAATTTCGTTGACTATCCCGCCGCTGCTTTCCCAACGGGGTTGTATGCTGACCCGCTACTCGACGTCAAAGACTCCGGTGTTCGCACCTGGATGAGTGATACCGATGAAAAGATCTCAACCGGCTGTAAGTAGTGGCCACAATCTGAACACAATCCCTGATGATTTTCTAGATGAGCCAATGGATTTTGGGGGAGCTCCCATATGCTTGCAACTGGCGTCGCGGCGCTTTGCTGATGAAACGGTGATTCAGGCTTTGTATAAAATCGCAGAAGTACTGCCACTGGAGTAATGATGACTGTCTTGCTTTCCCGAAGGTCTCCACACTTTTGGATCCCTAGAAAGGTCTGTTTAACGATGGATTTAAACGGCGTTTAAACTTGAATTTCGGTTCAACACGAATCTGTCCTCAATCCTATGAAGAATCTTAATGCCCCTGTGCGCTTACCGCTAGCGAGGCATAAACATGTTTAGTTTAACTGTCTGTTTAAACAGCATTTCCCGGTGAGACCCGCATTGTTTAAACAAGGGTGGTTGTACTTCTTAGGAGGAAATGTGAGGTGATGGCCGCAGTGTTGGAGACGATGGACGGTCTCGAACAGCGAGGCTTCTGGAATCACGACTTCAAAGCTAGAGAAATCAAACATGACACTATCCATTGTAAAGAGCGAATACTAAGAAGAATACACCGGACATATGATAAACTATTAATCCACCGAAATTTGTCAGACAGGCAGGTGACGAGGAGCAGAAAACTCACCTATTGACTCCAGTTGTAGTTATCGGTGCACCGGCGGACGATCGACGCTGGTCAGCAAGTTGGCGACCACGGCAGCGCTGTCCTGCCCACGCTTCAGCTGGTCGTAGAGTATCTGCACGGCGCGAGTGGCGTGAGCGATAATTTGATCTTCAGATGGCGGCGCCGGAGGCGGGTGGATCCCGTCTGGGACTGGCAGAAGAGGCAGGCCTCCGACGCCAGTGTGCCGCATCTGATCGGATACCATTTGCAGCGTCTGCTTGAGTGTAGCCAGATCCGCTGAAAAATATACATCGGAACGCCATTTGGTGGACCCGAGGTTAGACACGAACCCTCTGTCTGCGTTGGCGTGCGGCCAGTCCGATACGCGTGTTGGCTGCATGGAAAAATCGGCAAGGTGATCCGGCGAAAATAATACAAGAGTGTACATTCCATCAAGTGCACGCTTAGCGACTTCTTGTAATTGAAGGACATTCTGCTGGACAAGCTGCAGATTTTGCTTGAAGAGCTCCGGTGAATTTGGGTCCGTGCCCTGATGGAGCGAGTGTTCTTGACTCGTCACCGGTTGGAGGAAGTTTTGTGAATTGGAGAAGGCATGAACGGGGTTAAAACTCTGTTGAAGACTAGTGTATCCGGCCATGGAAGGGCCGGAAATGGGATAACCCTGTTGCGCCGGAATCATGGCAGGAATTGGGCAGGAAGCAAAGGTGTGATGCGTTATAACTTATGTGTGACCGTGTCACTTGCCGGCCATTGCCGATTGATTGGCTGCCGATGTACGTCAGGGAAGGAAGTCCGTTCATAACATTGTAATTTCATATATCCTATCGGTTGAATGTCCCTGGCACCAAACAGTCTCATATTGAGACTTTCTGAATTATTATTCTCAAAACTAAATTCTGGCATCGTCGGGCGTCTCGGACACAAAAGCCAGCTCGTAATTAAGTGCGATAATTTCAAGGGCCAAAACAGTGTTTTACATAGATGTCCTATTTATTCCAGTACGAGGCTGGAGGCCATCTCGATTACAGGACTTGGCAACAAGGCTCTTAATATCCTCATTGCCCTGGACGGCGGCACAGCGAGTTTTATTTTCTGACATTCAACCTGGCCTAAACATAATTATGTTTCAGGGTGTTTGCGATTTGCACTCTTGTCCTCGTTAGTTATTCAGTTCAACCGTTGGTGTCTCTCACCGATTTTTATAGAAGCTCACGTCAACTTTGACTTCGATCTATGCCTTAGCTTGTAGGTTGGAAGGTCTCTTTCTCCCTGAGCTGTTCATTTACGGACGGGTCTCAGCTTTTTCTTTGTTCGCCTTGAGTATTCCTGTCTGTTTCCCCCGCTGTCTCTCATTTCACGGCATATCAGGTTACGGCTGGAGTTTCAAGTACATATGTGTTCCCTGATAACTCGCCCGCCGTTCATTCCCCACTCGCATGAGCAGTCCGTGATGGCGCCGACAATAAGCCATGCAATGGTTACCATCACCCCGGGTACCGACCGCCGATTTATTAGACGTCAATTCAATTCTCATTCATAGTTCAAGGCGCAAAAGTATGCAGCAAGCACCATTGGGAGAAATTATTCCTCGGTTCAGCATTTGCACCAGCCACTGTAAACATCAATATCCTAATGCGTTTCCAACACCGTCCCCGCCGTCACTGCGTCCAGAGCCGCAATCTGCGGCACCAATCGTGGCCTTACAGCATCAAAGTCACTCCTCTGAGTCCCTTCCAGCTCCCTAGCAAGACGACGCACCCCAGTCTCCAGCACACTGCTCGTTATGCGGAGAGGGAGCCAGCGCATATAATGCGCCTCCCCCGTGCTCACGAACACACGATGCAGCACCATGCGGCCCCCGCCGCGCTCCGCGCGCGTCAAGTATTCGTTGTTGCATTGATCACGAGGAACGCCCCATGGGCCGCCGCTATCCTCCAATGGGTACACCCGCACCACGGCGCGTCCGTCGGTATAGTCGAACCCGACGTAGAAGGGCTGATTCGGGTGGGCGGCGAGAAATTCGACCTGGAGGAGGAGGATGGTTGGCTTTTGCGCGAGGTAGTCTGTGTGGAGGAGAGTGCGGATGAAGGTTTGGGTGCGGGTGGAGAGACGGGCTGGATATGTGTGGTGGTGATGAGCATGACGGAGATAGAATGAGAGGTTGGGGCACCGTACTTTTGCAATCACAGAAAGTCCTGCAATGTTGACGATGACCGCCAGAATACCAATCTGAGCGTTGGCATGCCTCTGAGCAATAATAGTGCCGCAGGCAGCCGGCACATCGCTTGAATGTATTTTTCTCGCGGATGGCACCACACTGGATGATAGTATAATGTCAGCTGAAAGCGAAGAGCAGAAATTGGTGAAGGACGGACTACGAGATTGTCGCAAGCCCTCAATAATGGGCAGACTCCAGAATCACACCGATTCTGAATTGCACCACGTTCGGAGACCAAGTCCGCGAACTTCTTCCAGTCGTCCCACATGGGAGAGGCCATGAACTCCGCACCAGACACGATGTCTTCTACTTCTTTCATGCCGTTTCGCATTGCGTGCAGAACATAATAGTGTATCGTGGCCTCGGGCAGTTGCTGCAGCATCCCGTGGACCTTGTTCATGCGGGGATAGTCAGCGCTGCACGAGACGATTGCGCGGAGGAGGCCAGCCTCGAGAGCCGCGATCATGATACTCATGTCTGAGATCATCCACATCCCGACCAGGTGAAAGGCGATGTCTAGGAGGGTGCAAGCCTCGTGGTTCCCCCTGGAATTTACAGCACAAACGGCGTTTACGAGGGCGTCCAGAATACCTGCAGAGACGAAGACGCGGGGCTCGCAGAGTATTCTCCGGAACTGTGCATCCTGTAAGACGATGAACATCACCACCAAAGATCCCAGTGAATCCGCGCGGGAGGAGGTGAGAATGATGTGCTCCACCACCAACTCTGCGAACTCGTCCCAGCCGCCGCCTGCGCCCTCGATTAATTCCTCGAGATGCGCGATGTGATGCGGCTCCACAACGGGTGCCGCTTGGTAGTCAGGCTTTTCGCGTCCGCGCAGCATATAGGCAAGCTGGCGCATCCCCGAAATATCACCACAAATACGGATGTGGTCCAACATGGTGGCCCACACCTGTGCCACCAGAACGCGTACCCCGGGAGTCTGGTCCACAGCAGCACCAGTTTCCTCGGAAGAATAGAAGCGGTCGAGGATCCAGAAATAGTCCAGACGGTTGTTAATTTCGTCGGCCGTGTCGCAGGCTGGTAAAAGCCAGTGGTATCTGTCGAGACATTGGATCCAAGCCCAGGATCGAGGCCACAGATCTGACAAAATATTCGGCGGGAGCTTTGCGTAATCCTTGAGAGCTAGGAGCGAGATGAAGGCCCTAGTCAGGGCCGAGACGACGACAAAATCATCTTGGGAAGCCGCGTCGAGCTCATCGGTGCTCGGAATTCCTTTGGGATCGAGATTGGCGTAGAAAATGGGGATGCAGAGTTTAGCGTCAACCTGAGACGCGTTTACACCGTTTTTGCGCAGACGCCGTAGACTCTCCAGGGATCCCTGTGCGGCGGCGTTGGCAATTTTCTTTTTGAAAATCACTCATCAACAATCTGTGAGGATGAACTTTGGCAGGGAAGCTAACACGTAATAACGGCGGGAGGTTCTTGATATTTCCAAGCCGTAGTATTGGATCCAATTCACGTTCCGTTCCGACTGGCGGCATGAAAGATGGGGATGGGAGCAAGAAAGAAACTGATGTCACGTCGTGACCGTCACCCGGCTACCGTAATGCCGACTCATTGCCGAGTGCCGGTCCCGCTTTACTGTAATTACCACCACCTCGTTTTATCGTCTGCGCAGTGTAGTCGTCAACAGTCTCTTTAGACCGAGCTCCCTCTGAGATCCTTGGACCCTTAGGACCTCTCATAATATTCAGTTTCTCGCTGGTGGAGGCCCCAAGGAGGGCTCAAGGAGGGCCGCTGACAGCATTTGTCAAAATGTAGCAGCAATGCCAGTTCATGGAAGCACCCCAGAGGAGCGCTGATCGGTGATCTTTAGATTTGTAGGCGACTCATGCATCCTCAATCGCTTCAGACACTCTATGTATGGTGGAGTCCCGAAATTGGGCTGCCTGGTGGGCAGAAAGCTGGATCCCGGCCTCTTACAGTGTTTCTGGCTCCTCCAAGGAAATCAAAGGTAATGAGAGTCATTGGTTTGGTTTCATGAAGACTTGACCGGCCTTTTGGAGCACAAGCAGCGCCATCACTCGTTTCAAAGCGTAGTGCTATGGCCTTCCATAGCATAGCACCAGTACCTGCGCCAAACCAGTGGCCTGTGGCCGGCAGCTGTCCTTTGAATTCCCAGCTCCAGGTGTCTAGAGCTCTAGGGACTATCAGCTGCATTCGACGACATCCGAATTCCGGTGTTCATCCTGCCGCAACTTCTTGTTCCCCCAGCGGGCCTTCACACAGAAACACTCGGCACGGGACAATTTTAATCACCAGACGTGCGCCTCTCCTTTTATGAAGCTGAGAAATGTTCCAATGGCCGAGCAATGTTCAATTCACACATGACCCTACATCAGAGCGCCTCTAACCTCCCCTCCGTCTTCCCGTCTCACCCATCCTGCTCACCTAGGGCATTTCAATGTTTAGCAAAGATCAGATGAGCACCGTTATTGTCGTTCGTTGTCACCACCCCCTCCCAAGCCCACTGACACACGAAGAGGACAAGGAATATCGTGAGCACGATCTCGACTCCAAATGCGAACAACTCACGTTGAGATACCCGCCATCGCCCCGGCGTGTGAACTCGCCCGATGCGGCGCCGTAGATCTCGTATCTGATCGGGATTGTATGAGTATCATGCACTAATACCACGCCAGTACGATCCGCCAACTTGGATATCGAACTCCTATGAATGAATTATTGTAAGCCCCGTCGATTTGATTCCCTTCACTGCAATCTCACCTGATGCTGGTGATACCTGTATCTCTGGTCAGCCATCACAATTATGATCTGTTCCGGAATTTGGCCCACCAGTCAGTCCCCTCCACTCCATCCCACTTGGCAGTATGGGCGGTGTGACAGACAACATAGTTCCAATCCGGCTGTTTCGCGGACAGGTTGCCGACCATACTCTGCGTGAATTCGCCGCGATTCTGGAAGATCATGAGTACGGATATACACTTCTTTCATGTCCGAGGAGCTTACTATGTTGTCTTGCTTTATTCCATCCTCGAGCCCTTCGAAGATGTCAATGACACCCTTGACGACTTCCGAGACGGCCTCGACAATCTCTTCTTCCCCTTCCGGGGTCTCCACAGAGCGGGGAGGCTTCTCTGCGGCCCTCTTGGCGGGCTGCCCGGGTCCCACGGGAATGATTTGGCCGGCAGTGATGCTGCCAGTGTCGTCGCCAGGGTTGACTATGACCGTGGCCATCGGGGGAGCTGCAGGGGATGGGTTCTGCCTTTCTGTGGTGAAACCGCAATCAAAAATACCCAACTTGGTTCAAGAATGAGTACCCAAATGAGGAAGCTCATTACACAAATTCAAGCACCAGTGTCATTCAATAGCACACACGCATATACGGTCTGGGTAACTACATAGCTGGAGTTGGATCAAGGAGGCTGATCAAGACTTGCACCGCATCGTGAAGGCGGTCTTACTGTAGCTTACCATTGCCCATCAAATTCGCTGTGGGGATGAGGGAATAGTCGCCCCAGTCGCAGGCTTTAAAGGGCTTCTGTGAAGAGATGAAATTAGTATATGTGTCTGGCGTGGACCTTTCCCCCATAGGCCTTGCCGTATCAGTGCCCGATGGCAGGCATGCTCTCCAAGTGACGCATCACCCCTCATTCTCGATACAATAAACACTACTAATTTTTCTTCTTCAACTGCAAAATTCCCGTACTTATCTGTGTAGTGGCTGACCCGCGCTGCCTAAACGTGAGAAATTACCGCATCAGGTTCGTTTCCTTGCTCGTTCCTGACCAGTTCGAGCCTTCGTAGAATTTTCTGGATTGGGTGTGTTCGGATGACATCCGGAACGCAGGGATGGATGTTTATATAACACATGATGGACACGAAAACTGCCAATGTCATAGCCCAGATGTCTACTCTGTCAACACGTCAACCCCGTGGCTAGCGCTCAATTCCACACCAGGGAATTTAACCTCCACATCTAATCTCTGGTCTGTCACCCCGTCAGCTAAGTGGCGGGCGCATTCACATCTGGGAATTATGGGAGCGCCCACAGATTCTTAGACGCGCGCGCTCTGTACATACGGGGAAGGGCCTTTCTTTATATAAAGCCGCAGCCCGCACCTTGGCCTCTGAAAATCAGCATGTTTATTACCAAACTTTCAGCGCTTTTCGTTTTCGCTCTTCTTTCTATCGTGGCGGCCGGACCAGCCGTAAGTTCAGTCACTCATCCATTTCGTCGTTCGCCATTAATTCTTTATGCGTAGGAGGCTCGCGCCGGAGTGAATGCAGGTACGTAGAGAGAAATCCATCCGTCGTGGTCTGGGTCTGGAGTGACGTTGCTGCCAGGCAAACAAGCGCGCATCTTGCCAACTCCAGCTGTGAGTTTCTTTCAATCTTGCTGCTGGCACTAGGTCTCACATGGTGTGCATTGATAGCTTCGGTGCTGTACCGACCAAGATCGTCGCTCTCTGATCTCGGTACGTGAACGACTCTGTCGGTGACCGAAATGGGTGTTTACCGACTGAACCCCGCGAAAGGTTGACGATAGCAGTCCGTGCATGAACTGCGTGTGAAGGAGTATTGGTTGGCGAGACTGGGAGTGGAGTTGATCATCTGCGCTGGATCTAATGTACAGTACATACCTCGTGATTTCTTACAAAGTTATCTAGTCCAGAATTACCTGATACGTAGGCCATTACGCTGTGGGCATTGTGGTCACGGCTGTGAGCGCGTCGGTGATGTGATATTTAACCATAATATCAACGCCCAGCCAAAATGACCCAAAATCGCAGTCCCATTGTGTTGTGGGACTCCCTTTTTGTACCCGCCGATAAATATCTAACCCTGCTGAGAGTCTCCTAGTGCCAAGTGGACACGGTTTCAACCAAAGTTTGGCTCTGTTTGCTCCGTAACTCCGGCGCGGCGCGCCCACGTGATGCACCAACGAAGGATACAGAGGTCTTCGCTGTCGAGGGAACGACAACGATAAAATAACGTACTGTCTCGAGCGACTCGGGGACAGCGTTTCTTGGAGCAGCGGTTATCGAATGTCGCACTGGACATTCCTCTTCCTCGTGCAGGCACTCAAGTCGAAGCAGCGGCTCGCCATCCACAAGGCGCTCCAATTTCTGGGAGACCTATTCCTCGCTCAGGGCGAGCGGAATACCGCAACCAGCTTATTCGCCGTTGCGTTGGTATAGATGGACGTCCATCGAAACAAGGGCGAGTGCATGTTCCGTCTCGCTGATCTTTCGGCACAGGATGGTGAACATCCAAACCAAACTCGATCGAGCTATGGAAAACTACCAGGCCATCGTTCGAGCGGTCCTCGCAAACTGCGCAGATCACAGTTGTCGATGAAAGGTTCGAGCATCAGGCAGAATTCGACGGAGGGACAATAGTAGACATCTGCGAATGAGGGAGCGGGTTCCGGATGGCGAGAAAGAGAGGTATTGTGGCATGTAACGTTAGGGCACACTTTATAGCGATCATACATATGAGAACACCATGAATATCTGAACGCACAGATATCTGCAGGTTAGTTGACGAACTCTGCGCGAGTCCCTGTTGTGCGGAATGAGTAAAGCCTTATATCCGTCAACCAAGTAGCAGGTAAGAAGTAAAAGTCCATTACACAGAGCCCCGCGGAGCCATTACACACACAATGATACTTGATACCCGTGCAGTTATGCATAGTACAACCCAGCCGGATAATCGAATGAGGGGCTGCAATGGTGATGGTCGAGCGCGGGATGGTCTGCAGTGGGGGAAGGTGTCAGTCAGAGCGCGTGCGGGTTTGGGTAAATCACGATGAAGAAGGGGAGGGGGGAGGGGGGAAGAAGAAGGGGGACGGTAAAGGAAGAAAGAACGTAGCAAGCGGGGAGGCGAAAACACGCACATCAACGACAGCGTAACAGCTCCGTACACCTCCGCCTTCATCTGCACGTCCACCTCCAGATTCAGATTCAGCCGCAGCGGGAGCTCCTCTGTCTCCTGATCTCCTCCGCCCCCGCCGCCGGTACCTCCCAGGGGCCCGCCGCCTCCGCTGCCAGGTCTGAGGACCGAGCGGAGGGTGTTTCCAATTGCAAGAAGTTGGCGTGCCTGGTCGGCCATTTGTTGTTGTTGGGGTGGCGGTGGTGGTGGTTGTGGTTGCGGCGACTGCGATTGCAATGGGGGAGGTGGCTGGGACTGGTACGAGAATGCCGACGCCGACGAGGACGTAGACTGCCTCCGCCGCCGGCCGCGATCGCGCCGTCGCGAGGACCGCGGCGGCCTCTCTATTTCTATTTCTTTCTCCCTCTCTCCCCCTCCTCCTTCTCGCCCTCCTCCAGCTTCCCGCGGTTCCACGTCCTTGGATTGTCGTTCATTTCCTTGTTTTTGTGAGGGTTGCCGGGAGTGCGAACGGGACGCAGACGCAGACACAGGCGATGCCTCGCGCGAGAGCGGCAGCGTAGTGTCCTCAGCCGACATGGGTTCGTTCTTTCAAAGATCAAAGTAGGAGCACGTAGAGGGGTGTTGCGCAGCGAGAAAACCTGTATGCAGAGGAACTGACAGCGCGCTAACTTTAAGAGTCGACACGCGCGATGACGTATGCCGTGTCATTGAGTCCGTGCGTGGGAGGGAGGCTGTGTTTGTTGGCGTCGATCAGTTGAATGTCCTTTTCGCTCTCGCGTCGTGTTGTGAGGTTGGATGGACGCCTACATGTGGGACTCCTTTTTTGTACCCGCGGATAAATATCCTGCTAACCCTGCTGAGAGCCTCCTACTAGACACGTTTTCAATCAAAGTTTGGCTCTGTTTGCTCCGTGACTCCGGCGCGACGCGCCCACGTGATGCAGCAACGAAGATACGGAAGAGGTCTGCGAGGGAACGACAACGACAAAATAACGTACTGTCTCGGGCGACTCAGGGACAGCGTTTCTCGGAGCAGCGGTTATCGAATGTCGCACTGGACATTCCTCTTGCTCGTGCAGGCACTCAAGTCGAAGCAGCGGCTCGCCATCCACAAGGCGCTCCAATTTCTGGGAGAGGTATTCCTTGCTCAGGGGAGGCGGCAGACTGCAGCCGCTTTATTCGCCATTGCGTTGGACGGTTTCGTGCAGATGGATGTCCATCGAAACAGGGGGGAGTGCATGCTCTGTCTCGCAGATCTTTCGGCACAGGATGGTGGACTTCCAAACTCGATCGAGCTATGGAGCGGTGTTAGCCGAACGCAGATCACAGTTGCCGATGTGAGGTTGGCGAGCATCAGGCAGAATACGACGGAGGGACAGTAGGAGATATCTGCGAATGAGGAAGTGGGTTCCGGATGGCGAGAAAGAGAAGTATTGTGGCGTTTGTAACGTTAGGGCACACCTGCTATTGATCCCGTAGATATGTGCAAACTAGTAATATTTTTAACGCCCAGATGTCTCCAGGCCAGTTGCCGTACTCTGCACAAAATGAAGGGTGTCCTGTTGTGCGGGATAAGTAAAGCCGTCGCCAATCGTCGGGGAGGACGCCGCCGCGCGCAGGTTCGAGCTGAGTCGGGATATCATCACGACAGAGACCCTGCAGTGTGGTCAGTATCCACAGCATCGACGGGGGGAGAGCTGAGAAATTACGTCGATGTGAACCCTGCGAGATCACTGGAGGTGATCATCTACGAGGGGATATAAGGCTCAGCGCGAAATAAAAGATGGTCAGCGGGCATACGCCTCCCAACTATCAACATAAGTCAGCGTTCCCAGATGGTGAAAATGAGGGACAAACATTAAACATGAGTATGTTAGCGAGGTTTGCGAGACAGATGATTCTAGGATGTATATGTCTCTACTAGCTGTCGATTTTCGGATTTATGCACAAGCTTACCCGAAGTACATCACGCCTGCGATTTTGAATTAGTTAGATATTAGTATCAGGCGGAAGAGACTTGCTATCACGCATCATGACATGCCACAGCGAGTCTGCAAAGGTGATGGCAGCTCTGGCTTGAGTGAAGGCACGATACACTGTGAGTCCTAGGATTATCATATTGCATACGAGTCTGTAAAATCGGAATAAATTGGTGAAAATCCACGAAAGCGGCGTCATCGTACTCGGCTTCCCAGGCAGTGCCATGCCTGGCTGGCGATAAGATCAGGTAGAAGGAGAGAAATGAAGACTCACGGATTAACCTGGGAGCGAGAGTTAGAATATCGACCTGCAGAGATGTATTGCTTACTGGGTCTGGGATTCTCCGATGTGGCACCCAGGCACGGTGGTCTGGACGGTGGGACTGGGTCCTGAGGGCATTATTGACCACTAGAACATATATCAGGGAAATAGGTCACTGTCAGATTTTATTTACTCACTGCTCCGACGGCGACGGTAACAAGCCCGGAAATTATAAGGAGGGTCAATATTCGCTTGTCACAGTTATACATGGCGTACACCCGGAGGATCAGGGTGCCTGGTAAAAATCATAAGCGACCGGATTGGCATTGAGCAGGCTGGGTCGTAACTCACATCCCACAGCAAGCTGCTGGACTACAATAAAGACACGATGGACAGTGATCAACCGGTTGCACCTGTTTACCAGGCATTAGTCCGATCCAATAATTGATGGTTAATGCAACGACGGATTTACGTCTGGGCGGAATAAGTGTGAAGCTTTGCAGGAAAGATCTAGATGTGCTCACCTCGGGGGCAAAGTCCCCAAACTTCATCACCGACATTACTATGTTGCTGCCGAGAGCACAGTACCGGATAAAGAAGAACCAAGCCGACCCTAATTTATGTTCGCTAACCCACATGTGCTCGACCTCAGAGTCCAACGTGAGAAGGGAATCGTAGATGAAGATCACTGTTTATGCCAATGTGAGAGGTCATTGTAATGGAGGGAGGGAAAGTATTTTCCCAGCGCAGGAAGGCACAGGAAAATGGTGACCTGTCTATTGAATATCAGGTAAGATGGACTTTGAGTAGCGCCGACACACACTGATCCCGTGCGACCAAAAGGTCCTCGACACTTGGGTTGTTCATTGTGAAGCCGAGCGCAAATGTGCTGTGAAAGTTGGGAAAGGGGATCCGAAGATAGAAACCACCACTAGGCGGACAGCTATAAGACTGCCAACAGGTGCAATGGACATCACAACGGACATCGGCGACCAAAATTGCACTGTTTCCCACAGTTCCATGTTTTGATCGGCAGTGCACCATAATCAGAAGGACTGTCGCTTCTATCTCTTTCACCAGGGATGTGAACGATAGTGTCGTGCGATAATATGCTCATAGCCGTTAGTCGCAGAATAGGATGATACGACCTTTATTCAGAACGGGCGTTGGGTGGGGTTCCAGGACGTGACGAAAAGAGTTCCAAGCAAGCGAACATAGCCGAGATCGAGACAATTCAACGGCGGTACACCGCGAAAGGGAATTATACATCCGACCCAGAGCTTAGCAAGCATAGCCGTAAGACTCGGCATACTCCCGAATCACGCACGGATATCAGAGCACAGATCTCTCCTGGTCCACTCCCGCGCTCTGCACAAACCGCAACGAGATCGTGTCAAACATGAGTCAGGAGTCAAGACAGGACGCAGAGGAAAAAACAGCACTTGCAGCCGGCCAAGCGAAGGTGCCGGTGGCGTTCAGCTGTGCAGTGGACCAACGGGGATCGAAAGCGGAATTAGGGGGTGGGGTAAAGAAAGGCCGACCAGCGATGCAGGCGTCCATGCCCAGAGGGACGAAAGTTCAGCATAAGTTTTGGCAAGGCTGGCGAGACAGATGATTATGGTGTATGTGCATCTCAACGGCATTCGCACTTCGAACTCTTGGCCACGGCCTACCCAAAATACACGGCACCTGCGGGAGAAGGTTAGGCTGTTGACGGCTCTCAGCATCGCGCATCATGATGTACCGTAATGAGGCAGAGGTCGTATGTTCCGGGTTTGTTGGAAGGCGCGATACATAGTGAGTCAAAGGACGATCGTGTTGCATGTGAGCCTGCAGGATGAAATCAATGTTCCTGCAGAACTAGACCGTTCAGACGGTGCCCCCCACACGACCGTCATGCACATACCGTTACGATAAACAGCGCCGGAAGAGCAAAGTCGCGGACCCACGGATCGATCTGCAAGGGAAGATTCGGAGGTGAGTACAGGATGCTACGGCAGGCGATACTCACCGCTTCATGGATTGCGCAGTACGGCGTCATACCGGGGAATACTGACTGCTGAAAAAATCTCAATGAAAACTGCTTGAAGACGACGATCATTTCAACTTACTGCTCCACCGCCGAGTGTAATCAGCCAAGCGATAACAAGACAGTTTAATATTCGTTTGTATGGCATGTTAGACGGCATGAAATGTCGGCACAATATGCCACACCCACACAGATCTTCGAGGAGGACAGCGCGTGAAAGACGAGTGCCGGTCTCCGTGTGACCATGATGTATGCTGACGGATCTGTGGTCGAGTCAGCGGCAAAAAAATCGAAGGAAAGATTTATATAGCATCAAGTCAAGCGAGGGAGTTCATTCGGTAGCTCTGAAGGCAAGGGGTAAGTTGGCTTCATTTATTGCGTCTGCCGCCCTAGATAGATTTCAGTCTGAAATATATGCTCTAATTCTGTGATCCGGTACCTAGTGCTCGCTTACCCGCGGCTCATAGTACACTCAATCAGAATCGCCCGCCCGCCACTTTTCTCGCCAAGACCACCTGTTTTCTTCACGCTTTTCTCCGCAATGGCTACGGATCCGACCAATTACAAGTTAAATCACTCGATGTATGTGCCAAACTGATGTTTGTCGACCGTCCTGCTTATGCAAGATTTCTTCCCTGGAAACCAGGCTCCGCGTCAAAGACCCCAAGGAATCATTCGGACCGTGATCTCCGGAATTGCCGCGGCTCATTGCGTCATCGGTCTCACTCAATGAACAACTTAATTTCAAACTCCGCCCCAGCCCAATTGGGATATCCGAGAAGTACCAGTCTGCCTACGGCAACAAGCCCGCCTTGTTAGAACGGCGTAGGCAGACTGGTCACGAGTCTAGAACTCGGTGGGGTTGAGCGCGAGTCGGAACCGTGAGGACATGCGCACTGTTTACAACAGGGAGGGTAGGATCTAAGACGAACTGCCAGGGATTGAAGGAGCTTTCGATTCGATAGCCAAGTCCGAGTAAGGGATCGCGAAAGAAAGCAGCCCAATCAGTCCCCAGGACAAGGTCGGTCGGATTGTGCTGAGACTTCGAACACCAGTGGAAAAGAGATAGGGTGATTGTGTCCAGCAACAGTGGTGACCAGAAGGGGATTAGTTCGAGAGCGGGCTGGCAGTGAGTTCCAGAATCGCGAGGACAATACGGAACGAGGAGACGAAGCATGAAGCGCGAAGCACGCAGCCCCCTAGCAAAGAGGAAAGCAGTAAAACCAATTATTTATGGTTGGTAGACTCGTAACCAGTCTGCCTACGCCGTTCTAACAAGGCGGGCTTGTTGCCGTAGGCAGACTGGTACTTCTCGGAGCTGTCAATTGGGCTGGGGCGGAGTTTGAAATTAAGTCTTGACTTGAGTGGGGCCGGTCAGCAGCGATGACCAACCGATGACGCACATCCGCATTTAGCTCCTTTTGATTTAGTTTCTTCTAAACTGGACCCAACTTTATGGACCCTCCGAGTTAAAAAGCAGAATTTTGAGGAGACAGATGTGAAGGGGTGGAATTATCATTGATTATTCCAGCTTGAATGGAGAAGAAGGCTTGAAAATTGAGGTGCGCGAGAATACCTCGAAAAATTAAACACTTAAATTTCAAACTCTGCCCCAGCCCAATTGGGATATCCGAGAAGTACCAGTCTGCCTACGGCAACAAGCCCGCCTTGTTAGAATGGCGTAGGCAGACTGGTTACGAGTCTATATGGTTGGTAGGATACAGATAGCACTGGAGACTCTTCGATGAAGAAATACATCGTAGGCAGGAATAGGCAAGAGAGGCTCAAAGACAACAGGGGTTTCAAGTCAAGGGGTGAATGGAAACAGATAGGGAATGATGAACGTTACGATCAAAAGATGATTGATGAATGTAACCATTAGGAACTTCATCACAATGAGCGTATTTGCAGATTTTTAGCCGAGATGTCCTTGAAACCTGATTGGCTGCTCCGCAGCTCTCGACCAATCAGATTTCAGGGAAATCTCGGCTAAAAACCTGCAAATACGCTCTAAGAGCGTAACATGCAACTTGAATACTTGCAGGTATAAATGTCTTGATTTTGCAATCAAAGTCTAACTGGAAGCAGGGAGGAAACTGTATGTTTTGAAGTCAGGAAAAACTTTGTAGCTTTTTCCCAGATATTTTTCAGAGGCAAGCCCTGAGTCCCGATAGAGAGCATAGATATTTGTTGACATGAAATTGGGAGCAAGAAGATGCAGGTTTCGATTGTGCTTCAGTAGACCAGCATATTTCTAGAGTAATTGACGATGCTCGGACTGGGATGAGTTTGGAGCGCGGAGGGAGGTTCCATTTATACGTGGGAAATCACCGGAATAAACACGCTGCGGCTGGCTGTGGCGTTCCCAGAACAAATACTTTATTAGCTCATCTTAAGATCCGGTCGGTTGGAACCGCCAAGGGGTCTTAAGATGCAATAGATCTTAAGTTCTGTACATATAGGGTAGAGACACTGTATATACCCCAGGGGCAGGGTCAGTCTGATCTTAAGTTCTTGGTGCCGCAACTTAAGCTCGTCCGCAACTTAAGTTCCAAAACAACTTGAGTTCGAATCATATACAAATAATTTATTAGCTCATCTTAAGTTCGGGGCGGTTCGACCACATTTGGAACTTTAAGTTTTACATAGAACTTAATTTTTGCTACCACTAAATACCATAGGCATGAAATCACCCATTTGACTTGGAACTTAATTCGACTTGAGCCCCCACCTCGAACTTAAGTTCCTGTAAGACTTAAGTTTTGAAATCAGTTCATAGAAAACCGTATATGTAAAACAATTTAGGAACTCACGTTTCATGTTTCTGCCACTTAAGTTCCTCCGACGCACTTGAATTCCTGGCAAACTTAAGTTTTACGGCGAATTCAAGTTCGGGGCGAGCTTAGATTCTACAAAAAACTTCAGTTCTATGTCAAACGCAAAACCGAGTAATCTCGTACCTGCTTTGGGCGTATTTTCACAGTGGAAATGAGTGAACATCAAGATGGGAGGAGAGGTGGCACTAGAACACTCAATGCCATATGGGCATACCAAGTTTTTTGAGCGCGTTCAGTGCGCAGTTGGGTGGCATTCAAATTGCAATCGGAGTCGAAGAGAGTCTGGACTCTGAAACTCTGAATGACCGTTCAAAATGACCCATTGAACTCAATGAAAGAAGAAAGCTTACACCTAACACTGGTTAAAGAGGCTGCAAAGATGGTGGTGGAAGAAAGAGAAGGACACGCCACAGCCACATTGATCGCCACCGCCAAACTGACCATCACTCGTCACCTGTCACATCAATTCCTGGTTGTTCTTTGCGACCACTACACACACTCGCTCCTCACTCCGAACGCCCTGCCGCTGCCTCTATTCTCTCCTCAGAGACATTTCCTTCCCCTCCTTCTGGTACGACACTCATAGTCCCCCAATCTCGTATGTGCCACTGACTTCAGCTCTCCCGTCTTTTTGTGCCACCGACCTCGGATGCGCGGCTTGTGTGGCACCAACTTGATTCCTCAAGGTTCGTGCCATCCAGTTGACAACCATGAAGGCCCGCTTTAATCTCTGCAATTTCCTAGACCCCACATTCCTCCCGGCCGCGCATTTGCTTCCTCAGATTGTTTCATTAATGCGTAGTGTGGATCGATCGGTGGCGCGACGTAGTCTTCAAGTGGATGGATAACATGGTGAGTGCCACGCTTCCATGGAACATATTAATACTGTTTATTCACCGTGGATTAGGGTATACATCGGGCGTACAAGGATTTTTAGCGCAGCGACCGGGCCCTTCCCGCCAGACGTGTGCTAGATCTCTCGCATGTTCCCCAGGTCCCTGGAAACCCCGTCGGCGGCAAAAGCTGGCTGCTCGTCGTTGCACTGCCACAGCATAATTTAGGCACTTAAGTCGTGGTGTAACTTAAGTTGTTAATGGAACTGAAGATTGTGTGCGACACTTAAGTCGAGGATGAACTTGAGTTGTGGGTGGGACTTAAGTTGTGGGGGAGACTTAAGTTGTGAGGGATACTTAAGTTGTGGCTCAAGTGAGGGACGCTATACAGGCCGGCGCCATACAGGTGGCCTGCTGGTGGAGGGAACTTGAGTTCAGCCAGAACTTAAGTTCGGCTGGCGGTTCGGACCGCCCGGATCTTAAGATGAGCTCATTGTATTTCATCCCAGAAACAACTGCGTTGAGTTGGGATCTGTTGAAAAGCGGGTCAGCTGAGAGAATGCAGCCTGTGCCCTATACCCACTGCAAGGTATATGGGCAAGGAGAAGGCTGGTTGGGCTGTGTCGGGTGTTGAAAGCACAGGAAATCGCAAATAAAAGGAGATACATACGGTTGCACCAGAGGAGGATGAAAGCAATTAGCATGAATGTAGAAAAAAACGGACAGATGCAAAGAATCGCGAGTCATTTCGTCAAAGAACGGTTAATTTTTGCCATTCGCAGGCACGCTGGTCACGAGTCTAGTCCTTCAAAGCTCGGGTGCAATTTTTGAATGGAAGCTCGGGATGGAATCACTTCTCGCAGAATCCACATAGAAACGAGGTCAGGAACATATCAAGGACGCCCATATCCTTCGCTCTTGCCTCCTCTCTTCCTACCGACCCACTCCTTTTACCCTACATCTACATTCCCCGGCCATGGAGATGTCGGATGCGGTGACCATCATTATCGATGATACCGTCTTTCTCGCCCAGCCACTGGAGGACGACGACCCCGGCAGCCCCGGCGGATGGGATACCACGACATCTGCCACAATAGACGGTGGATTTCCGAGCAATTACAATGATACGAATTCCATAGCGGATTTCGGTCCCTTTGGCAATGGGGCGTGGACCTTTTTTCTCGATGGTCTGCGGATTTGGTCGGTTTTCGAAGTGAAACTCATTCAGGTCGTTCCAGGAACGGCTGTGTCGCTCTTCGGGATTACACCGCCCATTGCGTTTAACCAAACGATCGGAATCGCCAGCCTCCCGTTCGATCATGACAATATCACAAATCCCGAATCTTATTCGCGAGTCACCTACGCCGCGCCCGCTCGTGGGGGCCAATTTTATTCCTCGGGCACCCTCTCCAGTCCAAGACAAATGAGAATCGGGATAACCGGTGCTCGGGGATTGGTAGTCGATTACGCTTTGGTCACCATTGGAGAAGCCACACCTCTAAAGGGCCAGACGATTCTGGTCGACGATTCCAGCCCAGAAATTACTTGGAGTGGTAGTTGGGGGGAGAAGAATAGTTATACCATGCCAGTGCCCTGTGTGCTGCCTTTATTTCCCAAATCAGAGGATCCCAACGGGTACGCCTTCACGGCGAACATGTCCCCTCACGGAAATACCAGTCATACCAGCAGCACCGTTGGGGATTCGTTCACATTCCGGTTTGCAGGTACCAATTTCGCATTCCTACCAGCCGCAATCTTTTGAACTAGTTCATAGGAACCTCTCTTGTCGTTTCTGGAGTCACTCCAGGCGAAGACAAGGGTCAGGATTGGTCCCTTCAAATAGAATTCATGCTCGATGGGAGTACAACCACGGCCAACTTCACCCGCGACCCCGCATATGTCACGAAACCGCACTTCACATATTTCTCGTCCGGGACGTTGAAATCTGGAAATCATACCCTGGTCGGCAAGATCCTCGCCGCGGTGGGCAGCCCGTCTCCGGCTGCACAGATCGATTACATCACGTATAAACCGTCATTCCTCACTCTGGTTGATAAACCGAATTTCGGTTCTTCGCCGGGGAATGTTAATTCGAGCCACAGTACGAATGCTCCTAGCCCAACGGCCCCAACCGCATCTCCCTCGCCGTCAGCGAGCTCGCATAAGACAGTACCGGTGGGCGCCATTTCGGGCGGTGTGGTTGGCGCACTGTTCCTCATCGCTTGCATTTTGGGGGTTCTGTGGGTGGTGCAGGCAAAACGAAAGCGAGCACCAAAACCTGAACTAAGTACGTCTTCTCGTGTGCCGTATACTGTGCCATTCATAACCTATCGAGCCAAATCAGGCACCGAACCATTCATGTCAACGATACAACCCCTAAACTCTTCTTATGAAATACCTCCAACCAAAGGGTCCTCTAACCACTCTCCCTTATTGTTGCCAATCTCCGAGAACCCTGCTCCACATTCAAACTCAACCAACGCCGTCGCGCCTTCCTTGGTCGAACAGCGCAACAACATTGCCGCTGAGATCCAGCATCTCGAAGGACAGTCCGAAGTCGCAGGAAGCGAGACGATGGAAGCTAGGGTCCGCGAGCTGCAGACCCAGATGGGGGTGTTGACGAGGGAGATGCAGAGCCATCTGTCGCCCCCGTCATATACAGGATGAGGCACGTACGAGGAAACAAAATGCAGTTATCTTGCGAGGAAGCTGGTGGAATTAGACTCACGGCAAACTATTAAGTATCCCAAAGAGTTCCCAGTTGAGACGCGTCCACGGAGTATCTCAGACGCGTCAAGCGCGAGTATGAATTTGCTGTGCTTGCCGCGTCGGATCGCGCCGGAAGGGGTAGAACTCACCTATTGCATAACAAGATATGGATTGGGCAAACGTAGACCGACAGGTATGGAGAACGCCGGTGTGGCAGAGTCGGATGGCCGAGGTGTGGAAATCCCCCATACCACTGGCTGGACGACTTCTCCATCCGCGGTATTATTTTTGGTATTTTTCTTACTTGCAGCGTATTCTGGTTCAAATACCAGAGTTGCATCGATATGTTCTATCCATTGCATTATCCGAGCTACTAACTACCTTTTTCCTTCCATTATTTATCACAGATTTGATTCCATGTCTTGCGAGCGCCCAACCGGCGTTTAATGGACTTGGTGTTATTTTATTCAGATTTCAGACTTTGTCGGCACAGTGCAAGTTCGGCTGTTGCATTCACATTTCAAGGCAAGTCCCGAGCATATTACGGGCATCCACTTCCCATATTTTATTCGGCATCTCCGAGCTGCGCGCTCGGACGTCTTTTATTTCAAGTTGGATTTTTCTTGATTTTGGTTGCGGTGATTTGCATTTTTTACTATTTTAGATTAACTACTTTTCTTTGACAGGGATTCAGGTGGCGAAGTCAGTCCTCAAGTCCATGGTTCGTAGGTCGTGCACATGAGAGTGTCGTTGGGCCCGGCACTGGGACTGTTGGCGGGCAGTCTCCTAGCTCATGCTGCAATTATTCGACTGAGTTATTGCCTCGCGCATGCCATGGATGTAGGGATTGATCAGTCATTTGGATTCCTGGCTTTTGCCTCGACATGGGCTAGATACTTATTTTTGTGGATATTGCAGCCCTGGCGGTCTTTGAGAACGGACGCGCTGGGTGATTTGGTAATTTTGTTTGTATCGGAATGTAGTACCAAACAAGGACCCTTCTTGCTTGCCTCTTACGAGCCACTCAGGCTTTCGCATCCACCTGAAGTCGTGTCGTCTCTTCGTCTAAATCGTCCTACTCGTTCTCTCAGGGGTATCGAAGCCTCTGAGCAGTCTATTATCGTATTCCTCGGCTGATCGGTTCAGTCTCGCATCGTCATCTGACATCAGGACCCCTGATTATCCCTTTGGATGCCATGGCCGGTGTCGGCCAAAAATTTGAGATTTTGGCTCGGAAACCTAGGTTCTGGTCGGCCAAAATTTGGCTCCCGGCGCCTCAAATCCTAGGTCCAGTTCGGCCAAAAAGGTGGTGATACAGAAGAATTTTGGAGGTGAAGACACACTTAAGTGGGCTATTTTGGTGCAAAAGTGCCCCAGTTTCTCAGATCGGTCGTCAATGCTGCAAAAACAGAGTTGAGGAGAAAAAATCGGCATTTTGGGCCGTGGGAACCAGAAATTACCCTTTTTGGTAGCCTCGGCTAGGTCCGTGTTGGCCAAATCTCAGCAAAATTTCGACGAAACCTGTCGGCCAAAAATTGGGGGATTCGAGATTTTCGGGACCTGGCCTCCAAAGGGATAATCAGGGGTCCTCTGACATCCTATCCATTCAATTGTGCTTCCCGGATCTATCTACAACCTCTTCGTGGTTTTACTACAGAGACGTTTCGATCCATCAAAACCCACGGTTGCATTCGCGCAGTCATCAACTAATCTCGCACTCGCATCTCAGGCCACATGCCCGAGAACTCATATCATTCTATATCTCCTTTTCACATTCGCATTTCTAAACCACATCTTCTACCCATTTCCCACCTATACCTTCACTTATCCCTTCTCATACTCCAGGGATCCAGAGATCCATCATTTATTTCAGACCCTTCCCGAGCCGCACTCCGGGGACATCTCCCTACCACACTGGCGAGGTCGTAGCTCTGAAGGAAGCCGGATCAAAATGATCGAACACCGCCACGCCGCTCTTCTTTCCGCCCACGACAACTTGAACGCGCAGGACTCTTGAACTACGCCTAGCCCGCCCAGTCTTCCATGGCTATCGGTACTTATCCAAACCCATACGACATCGATTATTCCTAGTCATTCCTCTCCTAAGGCCTAAGCATTAGCGGTGCTGCAACTCCCCAACGCTCTGACCAAGGACGGCGGGCAAAAGATCGAAGGGAGAGACGGAGAATGCAGAAGCATGGTTCCTGCGCAAAATGAGTGCATACAAATAAAGATGTTCTCCATATAAATCTCTATTAGGTTTGTTTAAACAATTGGCTTCCCAATGGAAATCAGATTTTAAATTTTGTTCTGTTCAACACCGGTAGTGGGAAGCATTGGGGTGCATGCTGCCCTGATGAACAGTGGGATGTGATGTGAGTTTGAACAGACTGTAATCAACGGTCAATCATCAATTTCAAATCAAGTTTGTTCAACCGTATAATCACGGTTGAACAGTGTTTGATCACCCGTTGAACACTGTTCAGACGCAATGCAAAAAAGGATGCATACAAGGGGGGTTGAACATATGACCTCCAGATGATGGATCAAGAGGAAGGAAATACTGAAGATGCACACAACCACTGGACCATGTAACTGATGAATACCTGGAGAGTAGCACAGATTTATTTGTCTCTGACTTTGGCAAAGTGGGCATTTTACAATTCCGATGAGAGCTATCAACCATCCTACATTGATCCCATGCCTCTGCTAAACCTGTGGAATGGGTTTAGTCACATGGGAACTGTGTGGATCCAAGTGGGATTCTGGGAAGCACCTGTACAAGTATCAACATGAACACATCTTTATGGTGTCATTCAATGCTGCCCTCCCCCTTTCACCCCAAATTTTCTGTACTAAATGCCTGGGATGCAAATCATTATGTTGATAATTTTACGGTAATTGCCCCACCAATGTTGGCTAATTTCGCGCGTGGAGTCTAGCACACTGCAAAATCACTCATTGTGCTAATATTACCTAGATTTAAAGCAATCTTGTGTATAGAGAAAAAATGTGTCAGATTCATGGGCACCATACCGAGATATCTACGTGAAGAAACTAGCCACCCAGTACCAGCAAAAAAAAAAAACTTGTGCAAAGACCGCGGAGCCATTACACACACAATGATACTTGGTACCCGTGCAGTTATGCATAGTACAACCCAGCCGGATAATCGAATGAGGGGCTGCAATGGTGATGGTCGAGCGCGGGATGGTCCGCAGTGGGGGAAGGTGTCAGTCAGAGCGCCGTGCGGGTTTGGGTAAATCACGATGAAGAAGGGGAGGGGGGAAGAAGAAGGGGGACGGTAAAGGAAGAAAGAACGTAGCCGGGTTGGGCAAGCGGGGAGGCGAAAACACGCACATCAACCACAGTGTAACAGCTCCGTACACCTCCGCCTTCATCTGCACGTCCACCTCAAGATTCAGATTCAGCCGCAGGGGGAGCGCCTCTGTCTCCTGGTCTCCTCTGCTCCCGCCGCCGACACCTCCCAGAAGCCCGCCGCCTCTGCTGCCAGGGCTGAGGACCGAGCGGAGGGTGTTTCCAATTGCAAGAAGTTGGCGTGCCTGGTCGGCCATTTGTTGTTGTTGGGGTGGCGGTGGTGGTGGTTGTGGTTGCGGCGACTGCGATTGCAATGGGGGAGGTGGCTGGTGGTACGAGAATGCCGACGCCGACGAGGACGCAGACTGCCTCCGCCGCCGGTGATCGCGCCGTCGCGAGGACTGCGGCGGTGTCTCTATTTCTATTTCTTTCTCCCCCTCTACTCCTCCTCCTTCTCGCCCTCCTCCAGCTTCCAGTGGTTCCACGTCCTTGGATTGTCGTTCTTTTCCTTGTTTTTGTGGGGGTTGTCGGGAGTGCGAACGGGACGCAGACGCAGACACAGGCGATGCCTCGCGCGAGAGCGGCAGCGCGGTGTCCTCAGCCGACATGTGTTCGTTCTTTCAAAGATCAAAGTAGGAGCGGCGTAGGGGGGGTGTTGCGCAGCGAGAAAACGTGTATGCAGAGGAACTGACAGCGTGCTAACTTTAAGAGTCGACACGCATAGCCAAGACTATGATTCATACAGAGACTGGACAATCAAGCATTGCCCGGTGAAAAGCGACCATCGATTGGTAATGGTCCAATTGACATGCCGCCAGGATGAACGACCTGGACAGGGAAGATGGAGCTTACCACTGTACCTGTTGAAATCATCAAAATTCATGAAACAAGTGCAAGCTCTGGCGGCAAAACTTTCGACAGATCTCGAGAATTTGAACAGCTGTGAGCGTAATCCAACTCAGAATATTCAGTCCTTATGGGCACAATTTAAGTCAGATGTTACAAAATACGGAAAGCACTGCTCGCGATTCATCACTAGTGAATCAACTCGTCAAATTCGGACCTGGAAGGCTCAATTGACTCTAGTCCTCCATGATGATGATATGCCCCTACAGGATAAGTCAGAGGTGATCTACATGCTCGAAAATAAAATCCGCAGGTGCCTGGAAGACGAAGCGGAAAGAAAGAAAGCTTCAGCTTCAGCTCGTTATGATGTTGAAGGTGAGACATTGCGAACGAAATCATGGACGCAATCTGCAAAATACCACGGCCCAAAGGACTCCATAAATGAGTTCAAGAAAAACTCAGAATCAGAGGAACCAGTACCAAGTTACGAAACTCGGCCAAAACAGATGGCAAAGATGGCGAGAGATTACCATAACTCGATCCAATTCAAGGACCAGTCAGATGAGTATGGGAGGATTATGGCGACTGAAATTACTTTAGAGAAATGCAAGGTCCGACTATCAGAAAGCCAATCCAATGAAATGAACAAGGACATGACATCGGGAGACGTGGACCGTGCACTAAAACTTTCAAACAATGGAAAGTCCCCAGGACTTGATGGGATCCCATATGAATTCTACAAGATGTTGGACGTCTTATTCCGGCAGAGCAAAGGTGCTGACCAGAAACTTTTTGACGTAGTGACCTTCCTGACCAAGTTGTACGTCGACATTGAGAAATATGGTATGGTTGAGACTTGTAAATTCAACGCTGGATGGCTATGCCCAATTTTCAAGAAGGGAGATAAATCCGTAATCAGTAATTATCGGCCTGCCACCCCACTAAACTGCGACTACAAGTTAATGACAAAGACCTACTCTTTAGCACTGATGGATGTTGCCCTCTCTCTGGTACACCCTAACCAAGCTGGTTTCATGAAGGGCAGGAAAATTGAGGACCAGGTGAAGCTTGCAAAATTCCTCCTGAACTATGCCGAGGCTGCAGAACAGGATGGACTCATAGTTGCGTTGGATCAGGAGAAGGCCTATGACAGAATAAACCATGCATACCTATTGAGGGTCCTTCAACATATGGGGTTCCCACCAAAATTTTACAATACAATCAAAGCCCTATACACAAATGCTGAGACCGTGGTAATGATTAACGGGGAGATTAGCGAATCATTCATAGTCATCCGGGGAGTCCGACAGGGAGACCCCCTCTCATGCCTTTTATTTAACCTTGCAATCGAGCCGCTGGCCTGTTTGTTAAGAGATTCAGAGCTTAAAGGCATTAAAGTGCCTGGAAAAGACGAGGAGCTCATCGTCTCACTTTTTGCAGACGATACAACAATATATCTGTCATCCAGTAATGCCCTAGAAAAACTCTGGGAAATTTTGCGTCTATGGTGTGCTGCATCAACAGCGAGATTTAATGAACACAAGACAGTCCTTTTACCATTTGGTCAGCCCGTTTATCGGGCAAAGGTGCTACAGGAGAGAAGGCTAAATGACAAGATGCGAATTGGCGCAATTGAAGAAACAATGAGAATAATACCTGATGGTCAAACTTGCCGCATGTTGGGCGCATGGATCGGAAATAATGTGAAATGCATTACGCCATGGCCCAGTGTAGTTGAAAAAATTAACAGTGACCTCGAGAGTTGGAAACTAACATCACCCAGTCTCGAGGGAAACGGCACATAATCAACATGGTGATTGGAGGCCGAACACAATATCTGACCAGAGTTCAGGGCATGCCAAAAGACGTTGAAGATACTTTGATAAAAGCCGAACACATCTTCCTTTGGGACGGAAAACGGGCCAGAGTAGCACATGAGACGATGATTCTAGACATTGCCAACGGCGGGAAGCAAATCCTGGATATCCCAGCAAGAAATGAGGCAATTGATTTGTGGAATTTACAAACATACCTGGTACAAGGTCATGAACGTGCTACTTGGTGCTACTTCATGGACTATATGCTGACCAAATTCTTGGAGAATAGCTACCTCAATATCCGACCTGGCCAAGTCTTGAATGTTTTCTTGCAAGACATCCATATCCCTGTATCCAACGAAACACCACTGCCAGATGAGATCAAACGGATGATTCTGACTGCCCGAAAATACAACCTAAAATTCACGGCATTGTCAATTAGCAATTCGGTGAAGTTGGAAATGCCGATCTGGAAACACCCAGCGGCGAATGTGATCCAATACAAGAGTGCTAATCGACGTGATTCTGCGAAATGCTTACGACTCAACCATAAAGTTCGAACGGTCCATGAAGCACTTATAATTGCAACGCGGAGAACCACTGTATCAAGAAAGCCTCACACAGTAAATCCCTCAGGAATCGGGCGCAAGAACTGTGGATGCCCCTTGTGCCAACGAGATCGAAATGAATTCAACTGTGAACATCCTGGGAAATGCATTGAAACGGCCAAAATGTTTATAGACTGTCTTATGCAGAAATGAAACCCAACCATCGCAAACGGTGATCTATGTGAAGACCTTGCTCTGACAAATGCGGAGCTAGAAGCAAACGAAATGGCAATACAGACAGATCAAGCCATGGTTTTCAATCCGGATTTTACTCTGGCTAAAATTGAAACGGGATTCCGCATCTTTGCCTCTGAGGAATCACTTAACGAGATCTCAGCCAAGAGACGTATTCATGGAGAAGCACCGCGCACGATCACATACTTCCTGCACCCACAGATTTCACATGCCGGCGAGTTTGAGCCGGAAATCAAACTTAGTTTCACGCGAGTAATTGACTCTGTACAGGATAATATGGCTCTATCCATGACTTTTGATAGGGCTGATATACCAATGACTTTCTCATCTGCACTATTGGGAGCATTGTTATTAATACTGCAAAATACTCAACAAGATGTTCCGCTCCTGATCTGTGCCTCCTCCGACTTCCTACTACGAGCTTTGGTCAAAGATAGAAAGAAATATGAAAATGACTTGTTAGATCCAAACTTCCGCCTGCTCAAGGCTGTGGTCGCCATGTTGAACGAGAGGGTGGGTCGAACACAGTTCAAGAAAGTTGAACAGAACCCTGCTAAATTCAATGGCGATGAACCGACTCAGACAGTTGAATTAGACACAGAGCCCGACATTATGTTCCTGTCTCCAGGAATGCTTTTATCACAGGGCTCCCAGAGAGTATTCACCAAGATTATACGCTCACTGCGTCCAATACCCCACCGAAAAACGACTTTTATAAATCTAGACCGCATTCGCTGCTCCATTGAGGAAATTTCTGGGTACAAACCAGCTGATGCGATGATTTGGACATCCATTCGGTCGTCTACAATACAACGGCGTTCACGAGAGTTCTTATGGAAATGTATTCACAACACCTTCAGAGTAGGTGATTTCTGGTCCCATATGGACACTCTGGAGACAAATGGCAGATGTCATGTCTGTGATGTGACTGAATCTTTAGAGCACATTGCTTTGGAATGTTATTCTCCTGAGCAAAAGATTATATGGTCTCTCACGAGACAACTGTGGTCAAGGAAATATTCCTCTTGGCCAAAACTCAACTGGGGGTTGATCTTGGGCTGCATCACGAGAAGGGGGGAAAGTATGTAAGCCCTTGCATACCATTGTAGACCGCCAAAATCGTCAAAAACCTTGGTAAACCATCAAAAGCTTTGTGATGTTTCATCGGCATATTCATTAAACCTCCGATCCTGTAATCCTCACCAAGCTGGTGCGGTTTGCAATGCATTTCGATGCTTTGCAAGTCTTTGCAGAGCGTTTCGGGCCGCACGGCGAAATACTGGCCATCCCTTACAATCCACCTTGCCACTTATCGAGACAGACATGCGAGAAATAATAATAATATATTGCATAGATAGCTACGATACCGAGACGAGAGCATATGAAGACTGTAGACGGGAACTGTAGACGGGAAATCGAATTGCCCAGAGGCAGGTCCATAACTCTTGAGCATTGCTTGATGCGAGGGCAAGAACCATGAGCAGGGGGGAGGGGTACGAGAAGACGCAGGGAGGCGTGAGTGAGAGGGCAAAGCACGAGCGCAAATGGATCGAACTTGACACGGATGCCAAAGCCATATCTGGGGACTCCAAGGGAGCGACGTATTGGTAGTCACGAGTTGAGGGAACAAGGTTTGAGTATTGAATTGAGACAACAAATTTGAAGGAGATCGCTTTGAGGAAAGAATAACTTGAAGTGCAGAGATCGCTTGAGGCGATTTGAGCCGCCGAATCCGAGAGGCTTGAGCACTCGGGACATGGTATTGAAGGGCACCAGGGTAGAGGGACACAACGGGTAAGGAAGCTTGCAGTAATGTTAACTTGTAATGGCGATGGCGGCGACTTGATGTAACGAGAACAGGCCACTTCGACCACTTGGAGATGGAGCGGTCGCTTGGGAGCCTGAGGTTGACTTGGAGGATCCGTAGCTTGAAAAGATGACTTTGGGGGAAGGTCGACGCTGGCTGGTAACGACGGAGAAGGAGTTACGGTGCGAGGGGGATGGGCAAGGATGGGGGGAGAGAGCAAGGAGGCAGTGTGATCAACTTACATCAAACCATCAACGAAAGGCGATGTGCGCACGGACCACACGCACGTGCTGATGTCCTACACCCACCGCCCGCTTGAAGCGGATTCAATGGCGATTTCACCCCATGCCTCCTTGGGCAGCCGTACTTTTCGCTCCTCGGCGGCCATGAAGCATAAACGTAAATGCAAATGTAAGCCTGTTTTCAATTTCAACTGGAAACTAACCGTTTACTACGGTGTTTAGTAGGTACGAGCGCGCGCCGCGCATCGCATACAATGACATCTCCCATTGTAATATACGTGGCTCAGACTGGACCAATTCTTGGTTGCAATTTCAAGCCTCGGAAAGTGTACTTGCCAGTAATCAAATAAATTGGACACCAGCTCAATGTAAGCTCTGTAAATCCAGTGCCAGCATTGCGTTCCTTTTGCAGAGCTCCACCAGGCTGGTAATGGCTCTGCAATGCTAGGTGAAGGGTCTGCAAACCGATTGCAAACCGCCATCAGCGTGCCGTGTGATTGCAACCATCACAAGCGATCAGCGCGATCTCCCGCTTTTGGTGAAGTGTAACCTCGTACGATTTAAAACAGCAAATGGAATCAGACCCGAGCAAGGGAGACTGTTTGCAATATTGGTCTCGGTCGGATGGCATTGTATCTGGGACCTGCGGGTCAACCGAGTTATTACAAATCCTGGTACAACACTTTCCGTGGCTAACATCCACAACCACTGGCTGAAATCAGTGAATTCAGCCTTGCAACGCGACCGTATCTTAACGGACAAAGTTAAATTTGGCCCATTCGCGTTGAGAAAATGGCAAATGGTACTAAACACATGGAGCGGGCTGCTTAGGGATGAGGACTCATTGCCAGATGATTGGACACTCACAGAGGGGGTTTTAGTGGGTATATGGCCAATGAATGGTATAGGATAACTCACACAGGCCAGAGTCCCACACTGGTTAAAATATTGTGCGTAATGGCATTTCCTCCTGGACAAAACTCACCGGCATGACTGGCCCAAAACCAGCAACACAAGCGGACAAACATAGAATGCTTCTGCAGACTTTGACTTTGTTACTTCAAACGCTCCAAAAAAAAAAAAAAAAAAGAGTCGACACGCGCGATGACGTATGCCGTGTCATCGAGGCTCGTGCGTGGGAGGGTGGCTGTGTTTGTTTGCGTCGATCAGTTGAAAGTTCTTTCCTCTCTTGCGTCGGAGGTTGGATTATTATCGTCGTTTATTACAGCCCGCAGGACGTCGTTTTGACGCCAAACCAACCGTTCAGTTTCGACTTGCAAACTTTGACAACGGGCCGATTTGTGCCGAATACCTAAACGAGAAATTGTCCCCTATTTCAATGAGCGTCAAGTGTTTACTGCTTTCCAACAGCTTCAGATCATCCACATGATTAGCGGATGCAGACATCTATTCCATCCTCTGAGGCTTCTCAGACCTGAAGTTGATGAGACTGGTCATGGAAGATATATCCTTCAGGATTCCTTCGACGGAGATCGGGGTAGTACCATGCAAATGATCATTGTCGGAGCTATAATGTGCGAGTGTAGTTGTTCACAGCCCGAAATGACGGATGGTCCACGGACTACGATCAAGGGAAACTCTTTGTGACCATCTTACTTATGCTTCACGCCGCATGGAGACAACACAGGAATGGACGTGAGTGTGGTCCTCTGTGGTCTTCATTTGGCACCTCTTGAGGTGTTTTAATGACGAAGAGATGACGGTGAAAGGTAAATTCACACAACAATCCATTGACGCGCGGAATATGATGTCTTTCAGGGTTTTTTTTCAGTCGAGGCCTGTCCGCTCGCCGACCCCTGAAATGAACTGATGGGGCTTGGGCTTCCATATCCTCCCCAGTGTATATCATGGTTCCTCTCCGAGTGAAATACCCAAGCTGCATATCCGCTACTTATTTTATTTCAATGCCTACCCGTCACGGTGCGCGCCAAAATACAACCACATCTCGACCTGAGTCATCAGAAGATATATATACACCGTCTGCGACATCTATACCATACTCATATGATCTCACAGTACTTCCCAAGACCCTGCCACGCCAAACGCGGAACCGAAGAGCACCCCGGGCTGCAGACAAGAGACCTACGCCTCCACCTACACCGTGACCTCTGCCACCCAAACGCATGCCTAAAGAGCCACCAGGTGGCTCCAGGTGGCTCTGCGCAAGCTCTCTATTGTACTGAGGTAAGCTTCAGATATCCACCATGGACAGTGCATTGGACTGACATTTACATCAGTACATACATAATTAACTACGGTTCAGTTTCTAACACGGGACACCAGATGTTCTATTTTAAAGTTGGACTATCAGAATAGCACTCGGGCCTCAGCCGATTGTGCAACCGAAACTCACGGAATCAGATCCAGCTTCTGTCCGGCCGAAATTGAATCTGATCCCTCAGCATTCAAATAGAACCTCCGGGGTGCCGAAAATAGGCAATCACCGGTGTGACTCCTGTCAAAAGTGTACCCAGATAAGGCAATAATGCACGTGAACCATCAAACCTCCTGTCAAGTAGCTGATTTCGCTCGTTCTCAGCCAGTTCGAGGACTTTCCCTTCGATTCAACTTCAGACAGCTAGTCAACGACAACATAGATATTCTACCAGCACCTTGAATTTTTCCCTTGCGTGGTTAATAATTAAAGCGCTGTGCAAACAGAAATACATACCGTAGAGTAGGAATATTATTTGCTGCCACATTCGACAGCAAGCCATTACATTTTTCTTCTCAGATGATGTCCTTCCGCCGTGCATCTCATATTTTAAAGTCTGTCTCCAATAAGTTAGTAAGATAGTTGAGTCAGAAATTTAGTAAGAGTAAGTATACAATCTACACACTGCTTTTATTTATGTACTCACAAGGTATCCTGGTTGAAATCTCTTCAGGGATTTGGGTAGACACCTTGATTGTTGGTTTGCTTGCAACCCCTCGTCCCCACATTTTTGGAAGTCTTGGGATGTCCGCATGTAGGCTGTTGAGAGGCTTATGTGAAGAAAAATATAATAAGACTCATTTTATGTGTTTCCATACCCACCTGAGCCGTAGTAGCCTTCATGAAACTTAAGTAATGTCGCAAAGAACACAGACATTTCAAACCAACTCCAACCTGGTTTATTGGGCCATTCCAAATCTACTGGCACACGCTGAGACTTTGACCGGGGCTGTCCAATTATATAGTAGCATCAATAGGCAATCGTGTTAGATACTTTCGTCAACCTGGGTTTCATGGATATTACCAAAAAGGCCATGTCATTTATTGGTGGTGAGTTTGCACGGGAACTGAAAACGAACAGTCAAAGGACTCAAAGCACGCATTACAGCTGATCCGGAAACTAATGAGAATAGACAGGTTGCGCAGCAGCCACCTAGCCAGCCGGTGGCTAATTCTGTGTGCGCAAATGGTGGCTGGTGCCTCCGGAAAATTTTGAATCCTGGGTAGCAAATGACTCTGAAAGGCGGAGTAATAAAGGTAGTCATGGATTTCTGCCGAGGCAACCACTCTGAACGCTCACCCAACGTAATTTCGGCTCAAATGAGAATTTCTTCGCCTTTCCTCAGTCAGCTGGAGGTGTGGAGTGACCATGCATCTGTGAATACTCATTTGGATCCCAAAACGATTCAATCAAACCAATGAAAATATGACATTAATTTAGGCATTCGAGCCAGCAGCCACCATTTGCGCACAGCAAATCAGCCACCAGCTGGCTCGGTGGCTGCTGCGCAAACTGTCTAATGATCATTTTTTTTTTTTTGCGCGCTTGCCAAAAAGGAAACTCTCGTATTCTGCTCTCCCTGAGTCCCTCTCGTTCTTTTACTACCTCAGAGGCCTCAAATACCTTCCAGTACATCGCCGGTCGCCCACTTGACGTCGAAAGCGACGTTTCCGGTCAACATGTTGCTCTTTCCGCCTTCTAATCGGCTTATGAATCATCATCCATTTGCCGCCTCTTTTTTCGATGCTGCTTTTCTCCTACCCTCTGAGCGAAGGAACCAGACGACCAATCCCTGACTTCTTGACCCCTATCCTTCGAGGACCGACACAAAGAACATGGATGAAACGTTGGTGTACTAGCTATTGCGTGCTCGTCAGTTTTTTTTTGCCTTTCTGATGCCTGACCTTGTCTTCAATCTGTGCATAAAAATATCATTTAATTGTGAATAGGCCCAATGACAATCTTGTAGCAATGTTCAGTATCTGCTAGCGCTCAAAATCGAACGCTAAAAGAGCGAGAGGGAGCAGAATACGAGTTTCCTTTTCGGGAAGTGCGCAAAAAAAAAATGATCATTCTCATTAGTTTCCGGATCAGCTGTAATTTACGTGTCAACGCAAACAGCACGGTTGAACTTTCGCGTTTACGGATCCAGCCGGAAGAAATATGTGTGCTGCGCAGCGACAGGTTTTTCGGTATAGTGATACGCATAATTGGGAATTTTTTGAGGAATTTTAGGGCGAGAATGCTCTGAAATCTCTCTTTTCTCTCTTCTTTCTTTCCTTGCCTCTTTCTTTTTTGGGCGCATTTTTCGTAGTTCTTTTGGGCACCAAAAAAACACCGTTACCGCGCCTACGGACCGTTGTCCGCACTCAAAAGAAAGGCGAGAAATAAAAAACCGTATACACTAACTGAATTCGCCGAAAACAGTGAAGCGACCATTTCAAGCAAAGAAAATTCGGGGGCTAAATGTTGATGAATTTGTGACAGTCTTCTTCATGGCATGTAATTGTAGGGGGGGGGGGGGGGGGGGGGCTCCACCTTTTCTATTTAACAATCCATGAAGAAGTGAGAGAGCTACATTGAAACTAAGTGAAACCTTGTCTAGAAACCCAAAGTGGGTCGGACCGACTTCCTGTGGCACTGCAAAGCTATGCATGATATCTCGGCTCTTTCGGCCGCCCACCTCTTGCCTGCTCTGATCTTTGAAAGAACAAACACATGTCAGCTAAGGACACCGCGCTGCCGCTCTCGCGCGAGGCATCGCCTGCGCCTGTGTCCCGTTCCCAGTCTCGACGACCACTGCAAAAGCAAGGACAAGAACATCCCAGGGCGGGGAACCGCTGGAAGCTGGAGGAGGGCGAGGAGGAGGAGGAGGAGAGGGGGAAAGGGAAAGGGAAATAGAAATAGAAAGACCGCCGCAGTCCTCGCGCCGGTCTTTCTATTTCTATGCGACGGCGTGATCGCTGGCGGCGGAGGCGGTCTATGTCCTCGTCTACGTCGGTGTTGGCGTTGGCGTCTTCGCAGTCGCAGCAGCCACCCGCACCATTGGAGCAGCGAATAGGGTTCGACGCCCTGCGTTTGCACTAAAGGCCTGTTTAGGGTTTTTTTTTTTTTTTTTTTTTTTTTTCGTGCGGGATGGCAGAGTATGAGTGGGACCGATTTGCAAGTCAAACAAATTCACGGACCGGTAACCGGCGACATAACAGCTTTCGCACCCACGGCACACACAACATGTTTTCCCAATGTTTTCCGCTCAATGTCCTTCCTCTCGAATGCGGAGAACTTCAGCCTCGGGGAAGGTGTATACAACAATGTGCACGGTACTTGCATCGTCCACAACCATGTGTACTCGGGCAAGCGTCAGCGACCGGACCCGGAGATAGAAGGAAGGTGGTCTCGTTCTGCAGACGAGCAGCTGTCTGATCTTCAGTTCTCTGGTCAGATGATCAGAATTCCCTGACACCAGAGGGTACTCGCAGGAAATGTCGCAGGCGGGAACCGGAAGACGACGATGGGATCGAGGTCTGTCGAGTTTACTGCGTTGGAGCATGCCAGCGCTCACGAGATTTCACCAGATCATTTCAAGAAAAATCTTAAACTCATTCGTGAAATTGGAAGCGGCCCCGGATACTTCATCCATTCTGGTGAACACAATGGGTGTTCTGTCCTCATCAAAGTCTTCAGTGCGGGCCCAAACATTTGAGAGGTGCGCAGAGTTGTTGGTCAGAACTCTCGATCTTGTCTAAGATTTACGAAGAAACTGGATTCTACGGTAGCTCTATCGAAGGGACTTATGTGGGTGGCTCTGAAATACCACCGATTCTTGTGTTGCCAAGCTATGTCAAGTAGGTCGGAGTGTATGCAGCCTGAAACACGCGTATCCGGTGTCTCTGAAGGCTACTCATGAGTTTATGGTGGGCGTATGGCACGCAGATGATATCATACTTGAGCCACCGGAGAGCCACCAAATGCGGAAATGGCTGTGGAGCCACCGGGCAGCACATGCCTAAAGAGCCACCAGGTGGCTCCTGGTGGCTCTGCGCAAACTCTCTAATGTGGAAGTACTGAGGAAAGCTTTGTCCCGACGCATTTCTTTCATAAGACACGCATCCGGTCCAATCACTCCGCTGTCTCCGAGATTGCTGTGCAGCTTCGGCTGCCAACATCCCGAAACTTGGCAAACTTGTCCATGTGTGCTAAAATAAAGAACTGACAAAGTGGGAACAAAGACCAAGTACCCACCACTAAGCTTCCCAAATTTTGGGAGGTCAGACATTCTATCTGAAACTTGGAATATCGGAATGAATTTCAGGGATGAGCTGACGCTGGAACTGAAAATCTGGAAAACAGCTTTGGTGCTGGGTGAGCCGAATTTTGTTACGATATGGTGGGTTTAAAATACAACATCCGGCATGCCAAAATTTGGCACTCGCCCGGCATGTGAGTGTAACCCGAAACGGTTACGCCAAATTGGGCCCAACCAGAAACGGTTGGCCCGTATTTGGGAATTTGATCCAACTAACACCATAACCATGCTGGTCCATACACCTTCGGTCCGACCCACCACTCGCGTGGGCCCCAACCCTTAATTTCCTTTTCAGGAAACTTTTTCCGACGCTCAAGTGACCTCCCGAAAAGTATCATTCACACCACGTACAGAGAGGAACAAAGAAATTCACTCTATGTATTCGTCGTCAGAACCTTCAATAGCCCCGTCATCGGGCCTGGCATCCTTTTCCGCAGTGCCATGAAGATCGTTTTCACCTTTCTGTGTTCAGCAAGCCCCGCATTAGCTCTAGACTCATCTCCAATACTATTTTGAAGGTCCCTGGCAGCTGGCAGACACAGCAAGAACATGTTCTGGTTGGCCTACTGATAATACTTTGATGCACACGTCCTCATCGCCGCTGGTGATGTCTGACATGCCTGAGAGGGTTGCCAACATCTTGCGAGAAAATTTGGAATTTTGAGGGATGGAATATGTCTTATATGTGTTACCCCCTATCTTTGATGCTACTACGTGTCACTCTCTGTTCAAGCCACATTTGATGTCTCAGTTAGCCTGGTCACAGTGAAGGAATAAAATGTGAGCTACGTATTAAACAGTTGCATTTGCTTAATTCTCGTCACCACATTCATCACAAGCTGTCTGCAAGCCCGTTTGCTTGTTGGCAGCATGTGACACAAGCACTTCGGCTTGGATCCAAGCACGACCTAGGATCACGTATAAACAACATTAAATGCATACAGAAATTGTTATACAGTTGAATTGCTCATAATGCATAAGGCTGGTGGACCCCCAAACCCTATGTAATATGCCTTGTGAGATTCTTTCTACGGTGTGACAAGCATGATATTTGTTGCAGTTTCATTCATTTGTGTTGGAATTTCAGGATGTAGGCTCCTGGAGCTAGAATAATACACTCCTAGAGTCAAGAATGACGGAAATTAGTCACCCAATTGCTCTTTGGAATGAATGCATTGACTATGCCAGAGGCAAGTCAGCATTATGTGATTGACCTAAACAGGAAATTATGGTTGAATAGGGGCTGATTCAGTCAAATTCTCACATGTAAACCATTGATTTGGTTGGTTTCGGTCAGAAATGTCAATCAGACTATGGTTTCAGCTCAGAAATGCACAAAAACCCAAAGCAAATGCCAGAACCCTGCACTCAAAATGCATAAATCTTCCCAAAACCTTATGCAATATGCATTACGAGAAAATGTATAAAATGCCAGCCTACCAAGTCAGTAGATGCCAAAACCCAATGCATTATGAGCATTATGCATTATAACTGTATAACCTCAGCATACTCTAAGATAGACCAGAGATAGCTATGAAACCTGTGAGCACAATAGATCTACTTTATTTCAAAGTTGTCAGCGACTAAAGATGAGATAGCGGTTGATTCATTTACTATTTGAGATCACGTACCTGGCCACCTAAGCATTGGTGCCTCAGCCAAATATCTCAATATTTGAGTTCACAGTACAGTGAATTTCCTTTGCGCGGCAGTACAACATGGCCAAATAACAGTGCACTGCCGCGCAAAGGCGCTTAATAATGGCCTGAGCTCTCAAATGGCCGCCACTTGCACTCTAAATCATAGAGGAAGATCATATTAACTATTTCACACAGTTGTGGTGTATATATAAGGCATAGGAAAGGCCAGGAAATCTGGTTCCGACTAATGCAAAAAAATCAGGGTCGTGAATCGAACAAGCGTCCTACAAGTAAGATCCTTGCATCACGGACCAGATAGACACGGATTCGAAAGTGACGGCAGGGAATGTGAAGAGAGGTAACGGTGACGGCGTGACGTGATCGCATCATCTCGGCTTGCCTCTTACCTTCACCTCGCCGACCAGAATGCCTTCGAATCTTGCGGAGGATCATCCATCTCCTTATTCACCACGTCCAAAGGCACCTACCGTACTCACAATCACCCCCATCCGTCTCTGTCTCGCCAGCAGAATCTGTTGGTGCCTTGTTCCTCGATTCACCGTGTGACAGTCTATTCAATTTGAAACCATCTTCCGTTGTTCCTTACATCCAACATGCACAGATGGATCCTGACAACTGCATGCAAGAATCCGAAGCGGCCATTCTATCTGACACTCCGACATATCACTGATCGTCCCTCGCCGAGAAAAGGCCTCGATTTCTGTACAACAACACCAGCGCATACAACCACAACACAGTCTGTCCCTCTGCGATCATATAACCCATGCCCACGCACAATTCCACATCAACTGAAGTCCAGCTCTACGCGCTGCTTCTCGAATCCATATTTTGGGGACTCCACATCGTCAGCCTGTGCTTCTGCCTCAGCGTCCTCCTACGGACACGCAACCAATGGAGGCGCCGGCCGGAAATCAGCAAAGTCATGCTCGCTGTGGTCTTGCTCATGGCGTGCATCGGGACGTTCGATACGTTCCTCACGTTCGCGCAGAGTCTCAAGGCGTTGGTGTATTACGATGGACCGGAAGGTCCCGATGCGGTCTATAATGATACATCTGGGTGGATGCATCTCTTGGGGGTGTGTACATATGTTTCTCTTTGTGCAATCACCTCAAAAACCCTCAGGTCGTCGATGTAATCCTGCAAATGGCCATCGGGGACATCATGGTCATCTACCGCTGCTGGATCGTCCACGGACGCTCGTGGCTCGCCATCTCCCTCCCGGTATTCCTCGGAGTCTGCGGCTTCGTCCTCATTGTGTGCCTCGTCTACTTCGAGAGCATACTCCCTAATGGCTCGCAGTTCGACACACCGTACAGACAGCTGAAGATCTCTGCGCTGGTGGTGACGATTGCAATTAATGTTATTACCACTTGTATGTCGGCGTTCCTCCTTTCTGAGCCCTGGATCCCACTGATCTTGCCCCCAGCACTCATCCTCTATCGGATCTGGCGCGTCGACCGACTGAACATGCAAGTTCTCAGTATCAGCAGCGCAGGTGCGGGACGGAACACCTACCGCAACGCACAGAGGATGATCATCGAGTCTGGCCTCATGTCCACCATCGTGACAGCGATAACCGTGGTTGCGTACGTGTCCGGGAGCCCGGCGTTCTCCCCGCTTACTGCCATCGTACGTCGTGCATCCTCACCTGGAGATGTATCTCATAAGGGTTCTGCAGGATGTGAATATGATCCCAATCGCTTTCAATCTCATGCTGATTCGGGTGTACCGAAATCGGGAGCATGAAGCTGAGGAGATGTATGCAAATGCAAATCCGCATACACATACGGGGAGAGTGCGATCAAGTTTGCGGTTCGCTCCGGCGGTGGTGAGCCTGCAGAACGATATACGAAATACAATGCTGCAGAGCTCGGTGGATGATTCCTCAGGGTCAATTGCGACGCTGGGGATGGATGGAGATCTAGAGAAGCAGTTCGTGGTTGATCACTCGCACTCGGATGGCGAGCTGGAGGCAGGGACGCTGAGCGGTGGTACCAGTACGGGTACAAGTACTGCTTTTGTGCCGTCGAGCTCGCAGTCAGTATCAGTGGTGTGATACGCGCAGTCTGCGTCTCCTTCCGAAGTCCTCATCATTGGTTTCGCGTCAGTACGGCTGCTCCAACGGTGCGGGTTCAATGAATTCTTGGTACCACTCGGTAGTGTTCCATGTCAAGGAGTTAATAATGGCCAAAATTTTTCTTAATGCCTTAAGAGTGGCATATCTATGGAAAGGAGCACCACGCTTTTAAGCGACATCCGGTGTTCCTGCCAAGTGATGGCATCTGATTACAACTTCTGTTTGCAGTTGGAAGACCCCGAAACTACCCGTCTTGTTCAGTTGCAGCAAGAAAAGATTCCCTGCCTCAGATCAGAATATAGCTTCTAGTAGATAACACCCACAGTTACCCCCAAAGTACTTGATTTACGATGTGCGTGCCTGTTGTAGTAGATTGACTATGAAATATATATATATATATTTGGGCTTTATCTTCCTATGCCACAGACTAAAAGATCAATGGGTTTAATCCATATTTGCTGAAGACCAGTAATCTACAGCTGTTTGCAAAACTAATGACACTCACTAAAAATAGTAAAAGAAAGCATTTTTGAGGTCCCAGATTGCCGAGATCATTTCTCATCCAATTGTCAGCAGATTTCTCCGGCGCGTTCGAAAGCGGGTAAGCGGGTGGGCGGGATTTCTACGCGCTATTTGATGGTACCTGTCCAGCTTGAAGCTACATAGGTTTGCAAACTCTCCTCACATAATTAGCAGATTTAGAAATCCATGCCATCCTCTGAACCTCATAAGACATGAAGTGGATAAGACTGGTCAGTGGTCCTGGTCCAGGCAAACTTTAAACGATATATCCTTCGCCGGACATCATGCAAATGATCACTGTCAAAGTCGTAAAGTAGAGAGATTGGAGCGAGGTATGGTCTCATACAATAATGTAGGGATGTCCGGAGGAAGTCGAATTTGCACCCGAGCTCAAAATAATTATTTTCGTGGCGAGTTGCAAACTCTGGCAATATCCAAAAGAGGCCGGCCGAATATTTGGATACCAGCTCACTATGGGAAGATTCTTTTGAAAGAGCCTACCTCCCGTACTTCCAAGCCCTGAGCTTTCCCCCAGGTACGTGTGGAACACCACGAAGAATATCAAACATTGATGGCCTGTGGATCAAGTTTCCCGATGTGCTCATGATATTCAGAGGCAGTCAGCACTACCGCAGCGAAACAGGCACTTACAAGAAGATTGTATTGGCCGTAGTCACAGTATCCATTTTGAAATACCACTTTGCCCGAAGGGATTGCACCCCCGAGATATTGTGATGTTTGCCGGTGAACCTCTCGAGAAGAATTTTTCCTAGATGGCGATGAGAGGACATGGGTTTCTGGTGATAAAAGATAAAAGGCTGGGAATGTGCAGACAAGTGAATGAATAAATCACTCAAATATCCACAACACTCCGTCGCTTTGGGTGTGTTCGGGGCTCGGACCACCGTATGTGGTCTTGTGCAATCCAGCACTTCGTCCTTCGAAATCTCTCTTCTGGTGCTCCACCAAATAAAACCAATACTCTTCTCTACCACAACTTGTCTTCCTATCCCAAAACCAATAACCCAATCCAAACCCAATCCAATCCAATCTCCGTGCGGCCTTCGGCCTAATCCGTTCCGCTCCGTTCCATTTCCACCGTGCGACCTTGGGTCCAAAAAACAAGACGTGCGGCCTTGGGCCCAAGAAAATATGTGAGAGGAGAGGTAAAAGCGGGGTTCTATTCCTCTTTTTTCTAGCTAATACAGGGCCAGCCTTTTATACATAGGGAACAATGGGAAGTAGAACAATGGAGGATACAACGATAAATAATACTACGTGTTCGACACGTCGGTCGACGCGATGACAACGTACAGCAAACCAGTGCGCGTCAAAGCGTGTTTCAGCTGGCATGGTGACGCGTCTCGTTAGCAACCAGCTTGAGTTTCTGAAACTCATCCGAAAATGGGTATTTACGAGGTTTTCACAGGTGTGTGAATTCCGTGCTCCTCAGTGACAACGGAGAACCAAGCAACCTCGGCCCAATACGATGGTGACGGACTCACTGGTTTTGAATCTATGAGGCTCATTAGTCTTGGTCTGGATGTAGCATTTTTTTTGAGCCCGTTCTGGCCACAGGAACGCGCGGCAGTGCTTTAGATGATATTACCATGCTTCTGAAGCTATAAACGAGTGAGGAAGGCCTTGTACATATGCTCCGGACGATTTGAAGCCTGTAGCTGGATTGAGCCTTGGCTTAAACTCTGAAGCTGCCATCGAGAGCACCAATCACACTTGCGGGCCTCCAGAGAGGGTTGCGATGACGTTGTTTGCCCTTCTTCGATGCCGTCGCGGTGTCCGACCTGTCACCGTGGGTTTTATGCCACGAAGAGTATGTAGCGGCCATCAGGCTAGATTGCGCTGGCTACCCGCTAACCGGACGTAGCCTTAGATAGAGCCACGGCTAGCCAAACCACAACTAGCCAAACCTTCGGCCAACAGGCCGCTGAATGCAGTGTCTCCGTCGCCGATCTGTTCCAGATGAGCGACAAGCATGTGACGGAGAGCAGTCGGCTATCAGTCGGCGGCTAGTTCCGGCACAAGGTTCAACTGTCGAGATTTGGCGGGAGGTAGAATCGAACGGGAATAAGTGGCGTAACAGTAAGATTGATAGCTACGACATCAAGGGTTTATATACTAGAGTGGTTAGGGGCCATCAAGGTACAAGAAATGTAGTGGAGTAGGTAAAACAGCGGGTAGTCGGACAACTGAATAGAGTAATAGAGTTGGATAAAAAGGGGGATTGTATAGGAATAGGAATAAGGAATAGGCGCGAGAGCGCACCGTTACAAAGCAGCCGCCCCAATCTTGCACGGTGCCTGGAGACCGGCCCCAAACAAGTCCGGTAATGGGCATTAAACAAAGCATGTACTACTGCCAAAATCTCATTCGCTCTCATCCCCACTCCTCTGCACAGCTCGAGGCGGTGGCTGCCTCAGCACGCTCGGCTTTCCCTCCATCTTCGCCAACCATTGACCCAGTACACGATGTGAGTAGCGTACATACGTTGTAGAGAAAGTCGAATATAACTGTTTGTCGTCCTTGACCAGGTCGTCTTCATCTTCCGCGTGCTTCTCCGGAATGTCAACAAGGACAAGCATGGTCCCTTGGAGATTGGGTATGAGGGATCCGACTGTCGGGACCGGTGTCCGGTCCGCTGCATAACTGACGTAGGCGAGACTTGTGCAATGCGCCGTGTCCGACAGATACAACTCCCCCCACGACCGAAAAGGCGTTGCATCGCCAAGGTCCGGTGGAGCGTAGACGGTGAGGTTTTTGAGGGTAGCGGGATGTTGCAGCTGTCTCAAGGATGGAGGAGAGATGTGATAGGTTCGGTTTCATATGAGATAAAGGCTCTCGAGTTCGAGGGCGCCACATTCACGATGAAAGTGAGCCCAAATGTTCCAACCCACAGCGAGGTGTCGAACTCGTTCCGAACATTCAAGGAGTGTTCGGATGTGTCTTCCGACAGGGGGAAGTCACCAGGTTTCAGGTCGATGGCTAGTGTGCGAATGAAGCTCGCGTTTGGCAACAAGAAGTCACTCATTCGCTTCGTCCAGTTGTTGCGCCGGCGGATGATAACAGTACGGAAAGTAATCGGTTTGGTCCTGCTCGTCTGGAGTCTTATTAAGACCGGGTGGAAGCAGTTTTCTGACCCACCAGGCATAAAATCGAGAAGCCACCAGAGACATCGTGTAGCACATGTCTTTTGTATCGTTCAAGAGCGCCTCATGTATGGCTCGTTCGATATCGTCTGGAAATATTGCCGTTGTCGCTATAACCATGCTACAAAATTCTGTCGCATGGTTAGTCACAGGCGGTCCTTCACGAGTCCAAACATACTTCGTCGCTGAGTGGCAGATGGAGGTTCGGAGCAAGAGCGGATACACAGCATTAACACCGTCACCAGCAGCACCGGCAACAGTGAACGTTTCGAGCATCGCAATGCTTTGGCGCTGCGCCCAGACTTGGCCCAGACTCCCAATGAAGGCATGACTGGAACTGCAGAACCACAATTCTAACTCAACTCCAGCTCCCAATCTGGATAACCCGAAATGTGTGCCTTGACTCACACATGCCCCAGCGTGATGCTGCCAGATACATCGGAGTTTCCGCTAATATGTTGGGCCGCCGCGGGACTATCCTTGCTTCCCATTACTTTGATGTGAGGATGCCATCGCGGCCAGCGTCGAAACCAAGTTATGTAGCGTTTACACAATGACGCCCGGCGATCAGTTGTTTTCAGGGATGACCATTCGCCGAACATTTGTGTATGGCAGCGCTCAGGACTCAGGATGAATGAAGGCAGAGCCAGGATTGCATTCACCTTTCATTTCCCCTTCACCTGGCCGGTCCTCCTTTGCTGCCTTCTTTTCGTTCTACCGCCAATTTCTTCACTTCCATTACGATATTTTAATCATTCGCCATGCGTATCCCTTTCGCTGCTTTTATCTCCCTTGCTCTGCAGAGGAACTGACAGCGCGCTAACTTTCAGAGTCGACACGCGATAACGTATGTCGTGTCATTGAGTCCGTGCGTGGGAGGGAAGCTGTGTTTGTTTCCGTCTCTCTCTCGCGTCGTGTCGTGAGGTTGGATGGACGCCCACATGTGGGACTCCTTTTTTGTACCCGCGGATAAATATCCTGCTAACCCTGCTGAGAGCCTCCTACTAGACACGTGTTCAACCAAAGTCTGGCTCTGTTTGCTCCGCGACTCCGGCGCGACGCGCCCACGTGATGCACCCACGTGATGCACCAAGATACAGAAGAGGTCTTCGCTGTCGAGGGAGCGACAACAACAAGATAACGAGCGAATCAGTGATGGCGTTTCTTGGAGCAGCGTTGGACGGTTTCGTGCAGATGAATGTCCATCCAAACATGGGGAAGTGCATGCTCTATCTCGCAGATCTTTCGGCACAGGATGGTGGACTTCCAAACTCGATCGAGCTATGGAGCGGTGTTAGCCGACTACGCAGATAACAGTTGTCGATGTGAGGTTGGCGAGCATCAGGCAGAATACGACGGAGGAACAGTAGGAGACATCTGCGAATGAGGAAGCGGGTTCCGGATGGCGAGAAAGAGAGGTATTGTGGCGTGTAACGTTAGGGCACACCTGATATTGATCACGTAGATATGTGCACACGAATAATATTTTTAACGCCTAGGTGTCTCCAGGCCAGTTGCCGTACTCTGCGCAAAATGAAGGGTGCGGAATAAGTAAAGTCGTCACCAATCGTCGGGGAGGATGCCGCCGCGCGCAGGTTCAAGCTGAGTCGAGATATCATCACGACAGAGACCCTGCAGTGTGGTCAGTATCCACAGGATCGACGGGGGGAGAGCTGAGGAATTACGTCGATGTGAACCCTGCGAGATCACTGGAGGTGATCATCTACGAGGGGATATAAGGGTCAGCGCGAAATAAAAGATGGTCAGCGGGCATACGTCTCCCAACTATCGACATAAGTCAGCGTGCCCGGATGGTGAAAATGAGGGACAAACATTGAACATGAGTATGTTGGCGAGATTTGCGAGACAGATGATTCTAGGATGTATGTCTCTACTAGCTGGTCGATTTTCGGATTTAGGCACAAGCTTACCCGAAGTACATCACGCCTGCGATTTTGAATTAGTTAGATATTGATATCAGGCGGATGAGACTTGCTATCACGCATCATGACATGCCACAGCGAGCCTGCAAAGGTGATGGCAGCTCTGGCTTGAGTGAAGGCACAATACACTGTGAGTCCTAGGATTATCATATTGCATACGAGTCTGTAAAATCGGAATGAATTGGTGAAAATTCACGAAAGGGGTGTCACCGTACTCGACTTCCCAGGCGGCTGCCATGCCTGGTTGGCGATAAGATCAGGTAGAAGGAGAGAATTGAAGACTCACGGATTAACCTGGGCGCGAGAGTTAGAATATTGACCTGCAGAGATGTATTGCTTACTGGGTCTGGGATTCTCCGATGTGGCACCCAAGTACGCCCGTCTGGACGATGGGACTGGGTCCTGAGGGCATTATTGACCACTAGAACATATATCAGGGAAATAGGTCGCTGATTTTATTTACTCACTGCTCCGACGGCGACGGTAACAAGCCCGGAAATCATGAGGAAACTCAATATTCGCTTGTCACAGTTATACATGGCATACACCCGGAGGATCAGAGTGCCTGGCAAAAGATCATGAGTGACCGTATTCGCATTGAGCAGGCTGGGTCGTCACATACATCCCACAGCAAGCTGCTGGACTACAATAAGGAGACCATGGACAGTGTTTAAGTGGTTACACCTGTTTACCAGCCATTAGTCTAATTGAACAATAGAAGGTTGAGGGATTTACGTCTAGGAGGAATAAGTGTGAAGCTTTGCAGGAAAGACCTGGATGTGCTCACCTCGAGGGCGAAGTCCCCAAACATCAACACGAACATCACCATATTGCTGCCGAGAGCGCAGTACCGGATGAAGAAGAACCAAGCCGACCCTAGTTTACGTTCTCTAACCCACATATGCTCTACCTCTGAGTCCAATGTGAGAAGAGAGTCGTAGACGAGGATCACTGTTGAATATGCAAATGTGAGAGGCCATTGTAATGGAGGGAGGGAAAGTACTTTCCCAGCGCAGGAAGGGAGAGGAAAATGGTGACCTGTCTATTGAATATCAGGTAACATGGAAATTGAATAGCGCAGACACACACTGATCCTGTGCGACCAAAATGTCCTCAACACTTGAGTTGTTCATGGTGGAGCCGAGCGTAAACGGACTGTGAAATTTGGGAAAGGAGATCCAAAGACCGGAACCACCACTGGGCGGACGGCTATAAGACTGCTAACGGGTGCAATGGACATCACAACGGACATCACTCTCTTTATAAAATTAAGCCTCTCTGTCTGAAGCCGTATCCCCATATGTGCCAAGATCACCGCATAAGCCGCTGAGAAGCTGTTGTGTATTCCCACAGCAAGCGCTCAAGCTGTTATATTCCCATAGCAAGCGCTGAAGTTTCACTCTGTTTATAAAATTAAGCCTCTCTGTCTGTCTGAAGCCGTATCTCCATATGTGCCAAGATCATCGCATAAACTGCTGAGAAGCTGTTGTATATTCCCACAGCAAGCGCTCAAGCTGTTATATTCCCATAGCAAGCGCTCAAGTTTTCACCATCCATATTTCAACCGAAGTGGTGGGGTGCGAAGCACCCCACCGCGCTCTTGTCGGCGACCAAAATTGAACTGTTTCCCACAGTTCCATGTTTTGATCGGCAGTGCACCATAATCAGAAGGACTGTGGTCTCCATCTCTTTCACCAGGGATGTGAACGATAGTGTCGTGCGATAATACGCTCATAGCCGTTAGTCGCAGAATAGGATGATACGACCTTTATTTAGAAACGGGGTTCCAGGACGTGACGAAAAGAGTTCCAAGCAAGCGAACATAGCCGAGATCGAGACAATTCAACGGCGGTACACCGCGAAAGGGAATTATACATCCGACCCAGAGCTTAGCAAGCATAGCCGTAGGACTCGGCATAGAAGACGCACTCCCAATCACGCAAGGATATCAGAGCACAAATCCCTCCTGGTCCACTCCCGCGCTCTGCACAAACCGCTACGAGATCGTGCCAAACATAAGTCAGGAACCAAGACAGGACGCAGAGGAGAACAGCAGTTGCAGCCGGCCAAGCGAAGGTGCCGGCGGCGTTCAGCTGTGCAGTGGACCAACGGGGATCGAAAGCGGGATGAGGGGGTGGCGTAAACAAAGGCCGACCAGCGATGCAGGCTGGAGGGACGAACGTTCAGCATAAGGATTTTGGCGAGGCTGGCGAGACAGATGATTATGGTGTATGTGTATCTCAACGGCATTCGAACTTCGAACTCTTGGCCATGGCCTATCCAAAATACATGGCACCTGCGGGAGAAGGTCAGGCTGTTGACGGCTCTCAGCATCGCGCATCATGACGTACCGTGAGCCAGAGGCTGTATGTTCCGGGTTTGTTGGAAGGCGCGATACATAGTGAGTCCAAGGACGATCGTGTTGCATGCGAGCCTGCAGGATGAAATCAATGTTCATGCAGAACTAGACCGTTCATACGGTGCCCCCCACACGACCGTCATGCACATACCGTTACGATAAACAGCGCCGGAAGAGCAAAGTCGCGGACTCACGGATCGATCTGCAATGGAAGATTCGGAGATGAGTACAGAATGCTGCGGCAGACGATATTCACCGCTTCATGGATTGCGCAGCACGGCATCATACCGGGGAATACTGACGGCTGAAAAAATCTCAATGAAAACTGGTAAGACGGCGATCATTCCAACTCACTGTTCCACTTCCGAGTGTAATCAGACAAGCGATAACAAGGCAGATTAATATTCGCTTGTATGGCATGTTAGACGGCATGGAATGTCGGCACAATATGCCACACCCACGCAGGTCTTCGAAGAGGACAGCGCGTGAAAGACGAGTCGGGTCTCCGTGTGAGTGCGGGCAAAAATATGCACGCTGATCATGATGTATGCTGACGGATCTGTGGTCGAGTCAGAGGCAAACATCGAAGGGAAAGATTTCAATAGTACCAAGTCAAGCAGGGGAGTTCATTCGGGAGCTCGGAAGAAATTCTGAGCGCCACTGATCCCCACTGACTGTAGGTAAATGGTGGAGGTGCGACGGATGAGTTATAACAGATCGACGAATGATCCATGGGCGAACAAATTTGTCTTCATCTTGTCGGCGTCATTCTGGAAGAGATCACGGATAGTACAGGGAAATTGAATACCACGGACCCTGGCTACTTCGTGTATTCGTTAGCAGCCCAAAAGTACGGATGGTCCACGATCAAGGGAAAAGATTCACATAACAAAGAGGCCATTGGTAACGGATGCGGATGAACATTGAAGCCAGGTGGAACGGATAAGCTCTAAGAGATCAGTGGAAATGAATTTTTGGTCCAAGCGCATGACATTCGTGGAGGCTGGCGGGAAACGAATTGGCTTGCATCTCGTCCATGTCGTTCTGATTGAGAGGGTGAGACCAGTGGTGGGGTGGATTAATAAGTAGCAGCTTGCAATATAGAGAAATAAACTCCAGCGGCCGCACGACTCCTTGCTCGCAATTTCGACTTGCAGAAGTCAGCGTGGTGGTCAATAAAAAAGAGAAGCAATGTCACGCTGTGACAGCATGACGCCACTATGACTCTCTTGCTCTTGACGCTCACGGGCAACTGAAGGCAAGGTAAGTTAGCTTCATTCATTGTTTCTGGCGGCCAAGATAGAATCCAGTCTGATACCTATGCTATAATTCTGCTATCCGGTACCTAATGCTCGCTTCCCCGCGGCTTATAGCACACTCGTTCAGAATCGCCCGACCCCGACTTTTCTCACCAAAACCACCTGTTTCCTTCACGCATTTCTCGACAATGGCTACGGATCCGACCAAGTACAAGTTAAATCACTCGATGTGCGTGCCAGACTCATGTTTATTGATTATTCTGCTTACGCAAAAGAAATTCCCTGGAACCCACTGGCAGGCTCCGCGTCAAAGACCCCAAGGAATCGCTCAAATTCTACGAATTCCTCGGGATGAAGCTCATTCACAAGATCCCCAACCCCGACGCCAAGTACGACCTCTACTTCCTCGCATACGACAGCCCCTCCGCCCTCTCGCCGGGCAAACACTGGACGGACCGCGAGGGCATCATCGAGCTCACGCATAACTACGGCACGGAGAGCGACCCCGAGTACAAGATTGTGAACGGGAACTCGGATCCGTACAGGGGTTTTGGACACGTCTGCGTGTCGGTGGATAATATCCAGGCGGCGTGTGCGCGGCTCGAGGACGCAGGATATCGCTTCCAGAAGAAGCTCACGGACGGGCGCATGCGGAATATTGCCTTTGCGCTTGACCCTGATAGCTACTGGGTCGAGATCATTTCGTTCAATTCGGTCGAGGCGACGGCGGAGATCAAGGAGACGAGCGTCGATACGTACCGCATGGTGCGCTTCCCGATTTGGATTTTTTTCCCCCCCTGAAATATCTCTCATGTCCCAGAATCACTCGATGATCCGCGTCAAAGACCACGAAAAGTCTCTCGCATTCTACAAGGATGTGATGGGCATGAAGCTCAAGCGTACCAGCGAGAACCCGGGCGCCAAGTTCAACCTCTACTTCCTCGGCTACGGCGCCGACGCGCCCGACGGCACGGCGGACATGGAAGGGCTCCTCGAGCTGACGTGGAACTACGGCACGGAGAACGACCCGGACTTCAAGTACCACAACGGGAACGACCAGCCCCAAGGCTTCGGGCACATCTGCATCAGCGTGGACGACCTCGACGCGGCATGTGCGCGCTTCGAGGAAAAGGGCGTGAACTGGAAGAAGCGGCTCACCGACGGAAGAATGAAGAATATCGCGTTTGTTCTCGGTGGGTTTTCGATTGTCGTCCTGGGCGTTTGGTTTACCTATAGGTGTGCATGCAGACCCCGACAACTACTGGATCGAGGTCCTCCAGAACGAGGGGTTGAAGAAACGCGCAAACTGGTGAACGTTCCATATATGTCCCACAAATTTCGTTCAACGGAAACACGACAAGTCTGTACTATTTGTAACTGTAATACCATGTTCTGGCATTCCTGCCTGCAGATGTCCATGCCTCGGACGATCGCGCAATATTAGGTTTTCCACGGCGCCCCCAGAAAGCTGAATTATTGCACAGCCTCGCCGCGGTTCTGAACTCGAGGTGTGAATCCGTCTTGACTGGTGCCTTGGGAATCTGTCGTAAGTAATCCAAGTCAAGCAGGCCAATTATTTGCTGTGCGCTTAGTGATTTTAGGAAAGTAGGAACAAAGCAGAGTTGAAATTGAACTCAGTCGTCTATTCCGTTCAGAGTACGATAGGCTAAAACTCAGCACAAATACGTGGCTGAGTATGATATTATTATCCAGTCTTATCCAGTACATAACGTTTGGTACGCGCTCAAATCTCATCCTCGATTTTGTGGCCCGCTGCGTCTAAATGAGGCAGACGCGGCCCAGGATACTGGGTCCACCCGTGTACGATCCACCAGAATGTTGTGATCACGACGCAGCCTACGAGTATGACTGAATTGTAGTTCATCGTCTGCAGGAAACATTATCAGCGGGATATCTCGGGGAGCGCCGACACCATGAGCACACACCGGCACGGTCGCGGGCAGCGCGTACGGGAAGCAGAACATCACGTTCGTGAATATGATGAGCAGCACCGAGATGGTGTTCACGAAGAAGCCGGCGCGGCCCAGCCAGAACGGGCCCTGCGGAACGTTCTTGCGTCCAGAAAGCACATGCGGGAGAATGGCCATGGCGTAGGATGTCGTGGTGAGGATGATGAATGACCCGCTGAGGTCCGCGAATGCTGTTTTGCTTCCGAGTTGGATTGCACCGAACGCGGTTGTGAGGACCGCTAGGAGATCAGTCGTTAGAAAGTCTGTCTCCAGAGGAAAAACATGCTTACCGCAGAACAAGGTAGCGGGCACGGGACAGCTAAGTCGCGCCGATGCTTTACTGAAGAAAGTGGAGAATGGGGTGACGTTGTCGCGTGCCAACGCCCAGTAGATGCGTCCAACCTGCGAACAAGCGCGTCAGTCTCTTACTTCGTGAACGCAAAGAACTACTCACGGTGATGAAAGTCCCGATACAACATATCATGATAGACACAAACACGATAAACAGCAGGCCGAATGTTCCTCCCTTGTTCCCCGTGGCCTGAGCATACACCGCAGCAAGTGGGAACGAGCCGTTCGAGTTGAGGACCGCGTCAAGGTCGGTGATGGCGAACATGAGCGCAACCGCATAAACGAATCCCGCTAAACATGACGAGTATGAAATTGAGGTTTCGAAGGGGAAATGAATGCGACTTGCTCAGCGCGCCCAAACCAATCTGTGCAGCGATGGCCCTGGGTAGATCCTTCCTCGGATGGGGCAACTCTTCCGCCATGTGTGTTACTGAATCAGGTGTCCCAATGGCGAACGCGCCGTTAAGCATGCCCGTGAGGAACGCGACCCCTCCAGACCACCCTGTCGCATTCTCCCAGTCAGTGAAAACAAATGAGGCGGAAGCGTGGGTTTTAGCAGCCGCTAGCACCTATCCTATGAGTTAGCCAGGGGTTCAGTTGCAATAACAAAGGGACGTACGATAATGGTGACCAAACCCCCACGACGATCATGAACAGCCCACATTTCTGCAACGCGGGCATGAACCGGTTGAAGAATATCACGGTTAGGCAGGAAAACCAGTTGATGAGAACAAACGCCAGGAAATATGCCATGGCTGATGAAAACTCATGAGCGGTCATCCTCAAGAAGGTAGAATGAGGCACGCTTTGAACGACGAAAACGCACCTGTACAACGAAATCTGGATGAAACACAACATACATCTGCACGGCGACATTCGCAGGATCGTGACTATTGCAGCGAGGTCGAATATCCAACCGTAAAAGTTGATTAGACCTATGTGAATAGTTCAGTGTTTGCGTATAGCACACTGAACTTGTATGGACTCGCCCGTGAAGAATCCCAGCGCTCTTCCGTATTTCCCGCCCGCAACCGATGCCCAATGATATACTAAAGTCGCAGTTAGCACCAAAACCTCTGCGGCGGAACTTGAATTGGCATAAAAAATACAGACTACTCACCACCGCCTGCACTCGGTATGGAGCTCGCCAACTCGGCAATACTCGTTGCTACGAACCCGTAATATACGCACGACGCGAGAAACTCATATATGATTCCCGGGGCACCACCGTTCGCGACGGCAACAGTAATGGAGCCTCCGAGGGCGACCCATGCGTTATCTATGGGTGGTGCATGAGAGGGAGAAAGGATACGAAGTCGAGCCAAGACTCACCGATAGTCAGCGCCGTCGCGCATATACTCAACAGCCCATACTGCCTATCCAGCTGATCCTCGTGTCCGCTCGCATTAACTCTGCCCTTACCCGCCTCTCCGCTGGTCACGATAGTGGCGTTCTCGTGGGCGTTCTTCTCCGTATCGACATCCTTTTCCTCCGGTACACAATGCTGCCCGCCATATTGTAGGGGGTGGATCCAGCGGGTGTCGTGGGCGGAGGGGGAACTCAGCGAGAGTCTGGACTGAGAACAGGGTTGGCAGGACGTGTCATCCCGCCGTGCCCCGTTTCGACCAAAAATGGTTCGGATTCCGTGCGATAAGTGCCGGAGATGACCGGGGTATTATTGTGTCGTAACGGGCGTGGGTTCGAATCCCACACATGTACAACCGCCGGATAAGTAGCCGTCAAAAGCCTTTCGTTTCGGACACCCTCGCAGCAGCACTAATTAATTCCAGTAACCAGCGGATGATTTTGAACTGTTTCTGTACATTGAGTCTTATTATGTATCGCGTTCGGCCCTATCTAACCTTGCCGACATCTGACTACCTCGCGCGCGCGCTCGGACCAGGTAATTCTCCATGGGTAGGCAACAACCATGGTCCACTGGGCCTCGGCCCAACCTTGGCCCAGATAGGGTGTGTCCATGTCAAGTAGTCACACCTGCCGGATATGGATCTATCTACCTTGGGCCACCTCCCATGGACCAACCTCGCCCTGGCCAACCAAGCTCACATTCAATCGGACCTACTAGCAGTACTGCGTCACATTCAAGCACTTCGCTTAGAGGCCACTTGTCTGTTTGAATTTTGTGGTCAGGCATTCAAAGACTCGGAAGAGATTTCAGTTTTTGCGATATGCGGGATATGGATGGCATCATGGCCAGCGCAACACGATAAAATCGAACAACAAAAGAATGGAACAACAAATACACAAATCGCCTCCGAGCATGAAATCTTATCCATCTATACACTGGCATAAGCCTACATGGCCTACTCAGCTAGCAGGTAGCAGACATCGCCAAGCATATCCTGAGTCTTGTGTAGGCGAAATGTTCTGGGAACTGGAAATCTGCCGGGGCTGCTGGAGATCTCATACTCAGTGCACTGGGTCCTCAGAATTATCAAAGGGCCTGCGTATTACAGCCAAGTTAATTCATGTCGAAGTCGGAACACTTGGGTCCGTCCGCGCCATCAAAGTCATGCGCGGAGTTTGAATCACTCCTTGCTTCCTATCACCACCATCCCGCCGCTTCCCGTCACGGCGTCCCAGCCTCAGTTGTCCCGTCCCTCCCTTCCAGCTCGTCCACCATCCCCTGGCTTGTGCTGGTGCCTACCAATACGTGTCCCGTCTTGTTCCGCGCGCCAGGACATCGATGACTAGAGAACCTATGCGGCGATTCGACGCGTTGGACGTCTTCTCATCCCGGATTCCACATCTTTTGCCCCAGTGTTCTGATTCTTCGCGGTCGCGGCTGCAGATTAGGCGCGTGGTTGAGTCAGTGGCTCTTGCCAGGGGCTGCGTCTGCAGATGCTGACTTGCAGGATTTAGTTTCCCAGCAGAATTCATGCCAAGTCGAGAGCTGGTGGAGTGAATCCGCAACTCGGTTGGTATGTTGAGAAAAATGTTCCATCCTATAGCCTGTCTATCATTCGTTCTCCGGTGATGAGATGATGTTCTCATTGATCGATATATATAATAAACAGCCTTCTAGCATTCTTCCAGAACTTACGAACGCATTTCAAAAGGTAGTAATTGCGGCAGACATCGGATTTTCGAGAAGCCTGGTCGCCGAGAGTCTTCTTCCAGACGAAGGGAGACAGCCGCAATCCTGCCCAGGGCTAAACAAATCCGAATCCTGAGCGGTGTGATCTCCGAAGGCCGGAAAGAAGGTGTAGATAAGCATGGTGGTATAGAAAAACACGGAACCCAAGCTGGATAACTCGCTGAGACAGGTTCGACTCGACTTGACATAATCTAAGCGCAGGTCTCAGTGACAACATAAAATCCAATCCACAATAACACCGCACGCAGATCCTCAAACTGCGCCTGGCCCCAAGCAATTTTGACTTCAATAGCTGTTTATACCGACCCGTCACTCCAGGCCATTCCCTCAACCTGCTTGATCCCCTCGAGACCGTGTAACCACCCCACCCGATTCTCTACAAATTGCTCGACCTGCGGCTTCAACTTGGTTTCGTGCAGATTAAAATCGTCCACGGTGCCTATGCGAAGGACGCTGATTCCCGGATAGCCCGAGCCATACGGTACATGAGCGTGCCACACGTAGAGCAGAAGTAGTTGGTCATGGTGTTGCCCGCGGCCGATGGTGCGCGACTGGCTGTAGGTAGTGAGGTTGTCACGGCCGCGCAGGTGGGTCAAGTGCGCGTCGGCAACGATGAAGTTGGACGCGAACATAGATGCAGTGATTTTTCTGCAGTCGCTACAGTTGCAGACGAACGATCCCAAGAGACCCGGGCCTTGGGTTGGCTGAAGATTGGGAAGCGCGGGTCAGCGACACGGAAATAGATGAAAAGAAATGGTAGACCTACGAATTTCAACTGAACGGCGCCACAGAAACATGTGGCAGTTGCTTCCTCCTCGTTGGACCAGCCGTCACTGGCGCCGCCGGCGAGCGGGATGTAGGGTTTCGATTTATCGACCGGGGGAGCGGTCATGGTACACTAGTGTGCGGAGAGAGGAATACTGCAAAAGCTCGATGAGCAGAATATGAATAGTACGGAGAGTTGGACTTTTATCCATATGTTCAGACCGTCGAATTCCGGCACCAATGGCGTCGGGATTGAGCGGTTCAGCTTCAACTGCTTATGAATCATCAATTAATCAGCTTCGGCCGAGCTGGTTTATCAGCTCACTGGCGCTGAATCATGAAATCCGCCCAGTACCGAGTACGTGCTTCTAGTCCGTTTAGCCGCTTTCCCGTGGAGCCGTTTCCCGCTATTCCAGTGATAGAGCCGGTCAAAAGAATATTTGCCGGAACGGCCTCAGGGTGGAACTGGAAATCCTAAGAGTTGCCGAGTGATAGCAAACAGTAAAGCACAGTCATTGCGCATGGATGTAGCATAACCACATATACTGGGATCAGAACGGCTCGATGTCGAACTGTAAGAACAAACTAACAGGAGAGGCAATTTTTCCATTTTTTTATTACAACCCGGCGGTACAACGGTAGCCGGCAAATAAACATGCTTGCTGTACGACGTGCAATTTGCCTTCCTAGCGGACTTGTGTCCTAAAAATGCCTAGGCATTTGTTGTTTCTCCGGTTTGAGTGCTGGTCGAAATGTCAGTGACCTTAATAATTGAGCCACTACACATCACAGCCAGATACTGATTCTCCAGATTATGTTTTCCGGCGTTCATATTGGGGGAAACTTACGCGTTCAGAGATGCGAAATCTGACTTGATTATTGCCAGCCGTGGCTTTCCCATTATGTAGAGTTTGTCCCCACTCTCCCAATGATTCACTCTGCTGCATTGTATCTCTTCGTCGAGTTCCTCCCGCTGGACTTATACTCGACTATAACGCGCAATACATCGTCCTTGATTCAACAACCCCAGTCGTTGCAGATGACTAAGGATTCGCATTACCTTCTCAATTAACTCAAGCAGGGACACTCGTACGATGCATCATCCCGTTGGGATCAGCCCACAGATCACGCGGCTGCTAACTATAATTCGCAGAGCGAACGAATATCACAAGGGAGGAAAGCAGACGTATATTCGTCCGCTTCATTAACAGTAAGCAGTGCGTAGTGGGGAGACAACGATTGTGCAGAATAACACTAATTTTAAATAGCGAGCCGTCCAGGCACTACGCGCAGAGCGCGTCCGCACACGGGATGATATGTTTCCCATCCACCGTCCGCGGACTCATCTGCCACGGCGTCGTCTTGTTCAGCAAGAGCATGTTCACGGCGGGGGGAGTTTCTCGGGGCGTGAGCTTCTCGTTGAGCCCGGACGCGTCAGGACGCCGCCGTGGCCTGCGCCATGCGCCTTGAGGTTCGGCGCGGCGAAGGGGACGAAGTTGGCGGAGGCTGCGCGGCGCGGTCAGTATTTTGCGGAGAACAGGAGAGTGAGGGAAGAAGGAAGAATACGCACTCAACGCCCCGGCAGCGACACCGGTAAGGTTAAACTGGGGGACTGGCTGGCAGGGATTTTCACGTTCTTGTAACCGGTCTTCTCCGCGACGAACGATAAGACGTTGCTGACGGAGCTACAAAGGAAAGATCAGCACGCAGGAGCCCGAGTAAAGCAGGAGCACTCACGCGTTGGTGTCTTGCCGCCCGAGACTCTTGAGGCCCCAGTTGTTCTGTACAGTGCTGAGCAGCGAGTAGTGTGTGTAGAGCGTGTCGTCGGTGGTACCGCGGAGCTTGAGAGGGACCGCGGTGCCTGGCGCGGCGTGTCAGTAAGTGTCACAACGCCAAAACCAGAGTGTCATGGGGGAAGGAAGGACGGCAGGCCACGCACCCAACGCGACGGTAAATACCGATTTTGCACCGTGAACGTGTGGTTCTCGTCGAAAGTGAGGATGATGAGAGTGTCCTCGCCGTTGACGCGCGGATCGGTCAGAAGCGGGAGGAACCAGTACTCGAGGAAGGCCGCGGCGAAATCGATTGTGGTGTCGTGTGCATCGTTCACCTGGGTTTAGGGTTAACTCAATTAATTCGCAGATCAAACGTTGGTGATGGGATGATGAATGGAATGAATGGTCGAGACGCACCCATGTTCGGCGTAACAAACACCCACTGCGGCAGTGTCCGTTCACCACGTCGTTCGCAAAGTCGTTGAACGTACGGATCCGCGCGGCCCGAGCGGGGTCCTGCGAGATGGCGTCGTAGATGACCGCGGGGTTGTGCTTGCGCACGTAGTACGGGTAGGGCCCGGACTCAGGGGACGCATAGTTGGGAGGGGCGAAGCTGTGAGTGAGCACATGAATAATGGATTCGGTGGGGAGTCAATCCACACGCACCCGAAACCATAAAACGCATCCGACGCCATATTCTCCTGGTATGTCGCCCACGAGACACCCTTATCCTCGAGCAGGTCGACGACGGTTGAGATGTTCGACGGGATGTGATACATGTTATCGTCGTGCATACCGAAGAAGTCGCCCCCGACGGCGGCGACGTCTGCGTTCAGATACGTCAGTCAGTCAACAGCCAAGCCAACACTGATACTTATCACGCCGCGTGACGACGTATCGGCAAAACAGGAAGTGGAAATAGGACGCACAATTGGGCTCAGATGGGTGTGTAACCGAATTAAAGTTCGTGAGCAGGATGCCCTGCTCCGCCAGGGACTCGAAGATCGGCGTCGACGAGGCTGTCTGGTGTATACTTTAGCGAATGCGCGGATTAGGTCAGGACTGCTACGCACTTCAAATCGGTGTTCTCTAGCCACACTTGGATAATGCGGTTGAATACCTTGCCCTTGACGACCTTCTTGTCATTCAGCGTATGATTCGAGAAACTCGTATAGTTTGCCGTCTGTACGAGCGGGCCCTTCGACGGGGGTGCGAAGACCTGGGCGGTAGCGGCAGAGGCGAGGCGCACGGAGACCGCGAGGAGCACTGCGGACAGCAGTGTCGTGGGGACATCGTAGCTGGGGTTGTGGAGGGAGGCGCCGCCGCACTCTACATAGCGCCGTTTAAATATGATCACGGATATCATCTGAAATCAATCTGCGATCCGCGCACATGCGTGCCAGTTGGCGACACACGTGCTCCCATTGGCTAGAAGCGACGCATCTGTTCAACAAGTTGACAACAACAGTCAGTTTCTGGGTCAACAGAGGAACCACCTGTCAAACGCCGCAAGCCAGGACGTGGTAAATTCTAAGCAGGTGTGTGCAGATTCTTTCGGTGAGAGCCGGTCGGAGCAAGAAGAAGAGCAAAGGGAAGTCGCACGCATCGAGGGTATTATCCAGCAGTGCATCCACGGTCGGACGCGGGTCGACCGCATAATGTGATCGAATACCGATCATCAAGTCGAAGAGGTGGTCGTTGGACGAGTGGATGCGGGCGCGGAAGCAACGTTTAAACGCGTCTGCCATACGGGTGGCGCGAGGCAGAGGGAGAAACTAGGCAAGCGAATGGGAAAAAGGAAAAATGAACAAGGGAATGAGAATAGTATGATGGGCAGACATACGTGTGCTACATGCCGGCTGCACGCAAAGGACGACGACAGCATTGATGTCCAGAGAAGAGGGTGGCATTGGGAATAGAGGGGGCATTTTGTAAATCTAAATAAGAGAGACTGGAAAGGTTGAATGCGGCAGGCAAGACGGAGGACTTGAAAGACGGAAGAACTGAATCGGCGCGGACGGACATGCCTAGCCACAATCCCGTCCCATATAGGCTAACTTGTCGTCGTGGGCCATGATGGACCAGGCAAAGCCTGGCTGCCGACTGCTCTTTGCGCAAAATATTCTGGGAGCAGCTAGGTCGTTGCCCCAGAAAATAGATGATAAGGAAACATTTCTCTTGTGAAAGAGCTACATCGGGGAGTTCTGTATGTTGGACCAGAGAGAGTAGCTTTAGCTGGGACCCGTACTGGCAGCTGGGTCGGTGGAGAATAGTAATGCATCCGGAGCAAATTCCCCTGAGCTGCTCACGTCGCGCGGGCCAAAGAGGCCAAAGAGACTCGGGGAGACAGTTGCAAGGCAGAGAGAGATCATGATCCAATCAATTCATGGGCAGTTAAACTTGAGTGCATCTCATTGCTCTTGCACGATGGTGGAGGCGGGAGGCAAGGAATGTGCACCAAACATCAGCAAGCATCCGGCCCGTTTGATCCGCGAGTCCCTTCTGGTGAAATGACGCGGACCGGCAGTCGGCAGCTCTAACTCAATGATTAGACCGGCAAGCGGGTCACAACAGACGAGCGGAATTTTAGTGTCTTATTTTTTTGCAGATCTGCGAAATCCAATACAAAGCTCAACGTTCGCTCGGTCGACGCTTGCGCGCCGACCAGCTCACTGAGTCACATAGCACAAAACAGATAAATCTGTTTGTGAATGAATGCTACACACACCCAAATTGGAGCTCAAACATAGTTTTCTAGTCAATACATACTTAATGAAACCAATTCCCAAAGGTTGATGTTGGGTTGATCCGTTATACAGCCGGATCTGTCAAAATGCAAAAGTTCATAATGCACACCTGCCAAAATTCCTCATAATGCATTGCAGCATAGGGTTTGAGATCACCGAGATGCATTCCAACACTGCAGAAGTGAGCTCATATTATGAGCAATCCAACTGTATACTCGGAGGTTGGATCCACTGCCAAATATTGACTGGATCTTGGTTGTCCCATCAGCCTGACTAGCAACAATTAATGGGACAAACACGTACCATGACATGAGCCAATAAATTTCTTCCAAGTAGACCTTATGTTCCTAATTTACCTTGACATTGAATAGAGCGCGGCGAGCTTGTGGAAAATGTGAAACATCGCAAAGCCTTAACACGCCTGCTGGTGAGCCAGCACCCATTGGCAGTGGAGCAAATGCGGTACAAGCAACGGTATCATTGTGTAAGTAACTGTACCTCTAGACAGCCGTCTTTGCTACAGCCTCGAAAGGGGTGAGCTGTCGAGGGGTACTGGGATGGTGGTGTAGCACGGTATATTATTGAGGCTGATGTACTGTATGCTACAACTTGGCATGTTCAGAAACTGGGACCGTCAGCTAATTATCCTGAGTCTTATCCTCTTTGCATCCAGCCGGGAGGCCCGTAGCTGCCCAGTGGCTTCGATGGGCGCTCATAAATGTGACTCTTTTCCTTCGTAACCGGGCTCCTGGGATTATTCTATTGTCGTTCCCGGGTTCAATCCAGCTCTTGGAACAATGTCATCTGTGCTTCAATCTATTTTTCTGTCTGCACAGGCTCTGCACTGGGTATTTATTGGTCAGTAAATAATAATTGTCCAAATTAGGTGCGCTCAATTTCGATTTTGTAGCTTCCATGCTCTTCCCCCGGTTTTTCCGATATCATGTAGTCATAGCAACATTTCTGGGACAACGGCGGCATCGTTCACATTTTTCGAATGGACCAGATTTGCGGAAATGCCAAATTCGCTAGGTTGCGTGACGCGTGACTGTCGAACGAAATACTGCAGCATTTAAATTCCTATATTTGATCCACCAACTCACAGTTGGCAGTTGTCACAAATACAACCACATTTACAAACTCTACGGCCACCTTGGGTCTTGTTCCCACCAACCGTCAGCGTCTAATCAGCCTATCAATAGTCTCCGAAGTAATACATGGCGGCTCGTCTCGTACCCTGCCGTCACTTTTTTCTTTTCTTTTTGGAACATATGGGATAATGGATCTGAGTCTGCAGAAGCATTTCAAGATCATCTGCTATTGGTGCTGGTTGTGAGCCAGATCTTGGCGGGGAAAGTTGCCGCTCAGGAGGAAATGCTGTTATGCACATTTTTTAAACCAGGGTGGGACTCCGAACTGAAAATCATCCTATCCCAAGTTTATCAGTCATGGGTCGCAGACCCACTAAAACCCCCGTATTTGTCCAATCATCCGGCCAAGACTCAGTAGAATAATGATTAATGAAGCCAGAACGATGCTGGGACTTAACTCACTTCTCGTCGTCGACGCTCTAGGACACGGCGAATTGCCCGCGTCTAACTTGAACATTAGGCATTACTTGATGCTGCTTCACGCGCTGTCCTATCTGTTCCTCTCACTGCCTTCCTTCCGTATGTCGAGTTATTATGTGGGGAGAACCGGGGTGACTCAGAAACCCGACCCCTGAACCCATGACACTTGAACCCATGACACCTGAATGAATGATGTCGTACCAGTGTTTCGTTCTTGTAATAGTGTCAGTCTACCAGTCACCCTCTTTATAAAATTAAGCACTCGGTCTGTTTGAAGCTTTTAAACTCCGCAATCAAGCCGCGCTCTCCGCTCATCGGAACCACTGGCCGAAGCCTGCCCTAAATTACGACATAACTTATTTATTCCTCACCGAGTATTGGTCAACCTATCGAATATCACTTCAAATTCATTCGACAAGAGCTCTGCAGATGAAATGAAGTGTCAGCGCTTTCAGACATGCTGAATATTTGATAAAAGAGATATATGTTTCAGCTGGATGCCGTGCGATCCGACGAGCTGCAAACAGCTTCAATTCTAATTCAGGATACATGCCGCAATGTGCTACTCCCACACACTGCTTCCATCACTTCTCTTTCAGATAGACTCACAAATCTCCTTGGATTCTCCGATAAGGACTGCTTGGCCAAGCCACATCTAAATGTACACTCAGTCTGAATTGGTGTGTACTCAAGAAGATCTTGACCCTTTTGCCCAGCAGGTTTAAAAAGTGCAGGCCGTCAGACACTTGTATCGGTCTAAAATAACGAGCCCTGGTTCAACCTCTGCGCATGGCCGTCGAAGTAAGAGCTTCAATCGTTCACACTTCCGCGGAAATGATGACTCTCGGCAAAGTTTCGAGGTTACCAAATTGAATATCCGCCCGGGTGCAACTTACAGGCGACAACATCGCCGATGACGAGAGCCCCCCATAAACCCCACTTTTCTCCTTCAGTTTAGTTTGTACGTCACGGCTATTTAATTCATCCATCCCATTGTATATAAGGCTCTTCGTTCAGGATGTTACCACAAAGACACCGAAATCATTGTGATGCCAGCGGTCCCTTCTGTTCTTCGAGCACTGTGTCTCGCCATCATCTTCTCTCGAGTCGCGTCCAGCAGCAGTACGGCACAAGGACTAGACACACTTGAGGAATGTCCAACTTCGGATAGCAGTATCTACGATTACATTGTGGTTGGCTCTGGAGCTGGTGGTGGACCGGTTGCTGCGAGACTCGCAGAACATGGATTCTCAGGCACGTCTCTTACGATCTTCTGATATCTTTGATGTGGATCTTGAACTAACCATTTTAGTTCTTGTCATCGAGACCGGTGTTGATCAGGGCAAAAACATCAACACTACGTCTGCGGCATTAGCCGCTGCCGCAGTCGAAGGTCAACATAACATTAAGCGGAGACATGTACCTCACGCATATTTTAGATCCAAAAATCGACCTCAATTACACCATCCGTGAATATCCTCCCGACTTTCCGATTCAGAGGAACGACATCTGGTAAGTAGCTTACGCTTGTTGTCGATACCGGATATTCACCCGCTCATCAAAATAGGTACCCTCGAGTAGCAGCAATTGGAGGCTGTACGGTACGTCATTTTCTCAGCCATCTTCCGACTTCCAACTCATGCAGATCCACAATGCCATGTTGAATAATATCGGCGGCCTTCGTCAAACATTCGATAACTTGGCGCGGATGTTCGATGATCGCACTTGGACTCGAGATAACATGCAAAGTTTTTATGGATTGCTGGAGCGAAACCTCTACCTGACTCCTCCGAACCCCGACCATGGATTTGATGGGTGGTTAAGCACAATTCTCTTGGCATCAGGGAACTTCAGCTCGGCAGGTGAGCTTTTGCGACTTGTTTCTGTACCTTGATAATCCACTGGTTATCCTCTAGATCCTCAATATGAAGCGATAGGAGCCGCCATCATCAACGCCGCCGGACCTGTCATTGAAGATATCAATTCTCATCTTCCTATTCCACACTTCGGCCGTGGTCTCTCGACGGCTACGACCAACTCGACTGGTCAACGATCATCAATTCATGACAGACTGGTTCAAGTTGCCGCCAACTTCACTGACAAACTTACGATCATGACTGACACCCTCGCGACGAAAGTTCTTCTATGCAAGTCTAGGAAGGACGTAGTTGCATATGGAGTCTCTGTAGCTCCTAGAGTGAAGTTACCAGTCGCTGAAGGTTTTACAGGCAAGCAGAAATTGAACGAGATGAGCATTGCTGCCAAGAGGGAGGTGATAGTTAGTGCTGGCGCGTTCCAAAGCCCGCAATTGGCGAGTTTCTCTTCTCTTCCTGATAGTGTCACATGCTCATTGGTTCCAGCTCATGGTATTCTATTAATTCTTGGCGAACCTTCCCAGATCAACTCTCTGATTTCTGTAGCTATCTGGGATCGGCGATTCTGCACAACTTAAAAAGTTTGGTATCCCATCCATTGTTCACCTCCCCGGAGTCGGATCCAACTTACAGGGTAATGAGATGCAAACCCCTGGCACTGCTCTGCTCATGTTTCCTGGTGATAGATAACGACGAACTTCCTGTAGTTTGGGAGTTCAAGCAGAATTTTTCCCCTGACATCATACCTTTCTCGTTCGGAGAGATCTTTGCTACGTCGAAAAACTCCACGTCCTTCGAGCCTGATCTCAACGCGTACCTGTTTCCAACGGAATTCACAGGATTTAAGCACGGTATTAATTACTGAACCTCCTGGTAAATTTGCTAACAATGCCGTCCAGGATTCAACGCACTTGCAGCAGCGACACCCAATTTTTTCACTGTTGTCAATCTCAAAGCTCGGGCATCATCCCGGGGCTACGTCCGTCTCACCGGATCCCACCCGCAGGATCTTCTGGATATCAACAAGCTTCGATTCCAAGCCCCGGGTGGACAGCAAGATATTTCCGACTTGCGAGAAAGAGTCAAACAATGGAGGGAGATCATGAATGCTCTCGAAGTCCAGCAGCACCTCGAGAAGGAGGTACTACCCGGTGCAAATGTGACAAGCGATCATGATTTGGACAATTATGTTTTGGAGAACGTCTTCGGTGAGATCTATCTTGTCCAATGACTGCTAAGAGTTTAACGTTACTAGCTCACCATGCCTGCTGTACGAATCCCATTGGAACCGAAGATGGTGGGCAATCCGAGCCTATTTAATCTTTGTTTAAGTACTCTGGATAGATCCTCAAGCCGTCTTGGATGGAGATTTCAATGTCCACGGCGTTCAAAACTTGCGGGTGGTAGATGCAAGCTCTTGGCCCGAGTCTCCGGGATACTTCCCAACATCGACTACGTACATGGTAAGCACCTTCAATAACCATGCCAAGCATCTATGTAAATTATTTCTGTCGTGGGTTAGATTGCGGAGAAAGCTGCTCAGGTCATTTTGAGCGATGCAAAGCGGAAGTAAGCCAGAACGGAGCATAAACGAGTCCATATATCTCATACGTCTCTGTAAAATTATCCATACCTGAGGATGTAAACCAGACTTAGTGATACCTGAGCGTTAAGGACCACGCTGACCTTGTGTGGTTCGCAATCGAGCCGCTTGAACAGAACCAGTGGCTGTCCAGGCTTGATTTCATGATTGGGCGAGGCCGGCAAGCGGCGGGTCACAAACTGGGTAGAAATTTATTTTCGCAGATCCACGGAATTTAATACAAAGCTCAATGTTAGCCAGATTAAGCGCCTAGAACAGGCGCCATCAGATGGCGGCTTATATAAGCCGATTACAGACATTTTTGGTCCCCATAGACACAAAACAGATAAATCTGTTTGTGAACCACTAGGCAAGTCAAAATCCATTACACGAGTGGAAATTTCCAGTCCGCTTGGTAGACTATAAGCTATCTACATTTTCGCTTCGCATTTCTCGAACAACTTCCATGGCTTGCTGACAAAAGTCGGGGATTCTGGGCTCCGCGTATGGGCGATATACTGTCAAAGAGCGGCTGCGGCTCGTTCCTGATACCTGGATGCTCACGCCTTGACGGGTCCGCGATTGACGTTCATTTCGATTCGTGATTTCTGAAGAGTCTTCACTTGATCTTCAGGTCGTCTTCGGCCTCGGTCTTTGACTATCTGCTGCACTATCTGGGACGTCACATTTACCCTATGTCTTGTTTGCTCCGCGCCTCGCTGCGACACCAGGTACACTGTCAGTAATTAACCTTGCATGTCGGCGCAATTCCAGACGTGCATAACTGCGGGTTCTCACAGCTCGTGTCATAGCGCAGCTTGTTATTCTGTTCCTGAACCTCGGTACTGCTCGTCTCAGCGCCTTCACCTTTGCATCACTGTTCGCTCAACGTCTATTGCAGACTTCCATGACAACCCCCGCAACGGGAGTTCTAGCCGCTCCGTCTGTACACAGGCTCGTGTCCTGTTCGTATCGCCTTATTAATTTGACCTCTACGTCTTCACGACGATGGATGTCATATAATCGAGTTGTTTCACTTTGCTAAGCACACTCCGCACTCCGGTGCGGCCTTTAGATGCAATAATATTCCGATCTTTGCTCCTGCTGAGGAGGGTAGGTGTCTTCTGGTCACGGCTGTTATCAGCCCATGAAAATTTACCACCGAAATGTCGATGTATCCTTGGTGCCCGAAATCTACCGTTGCTGCTGGAGATCTGGTACTCATTCTTCCGGGAGGCACAGCGCCCTCAAATTTCGCTAACACGTCATAATTATTGCACCTTGGGCTCTAATCGGATTGAACCATCTGTTGAATTTCCACAGTTGTTTCTCGGGCAGCGTCTCTGCAATATTGCTCCATAACTTTCAAAGTGCGAGCCCAACCGGGACCATGGGATTGGCCAGTTTCTCTCGAAGCACTGTCTCTATACTCATTGATTATCTAAAGATTTTTTTACTGTCAGCGCGAGTGGATGCCCGCAAGCAGAACCGCTCACGTCAATATATATATAATCATAAACAACAGCCTTCTCGCATTCTTCCAGAGCTTACGAACGCTTTCAAAGGTGGTACTTATCGCGGAAGCCGAATTTTCGAGAAGCCAGTTCGCCGAAAGTATTATTCAAGATGAGGTGTCTATGAGACAGACGCGGTGAGCGACGGGTAGCGCTTATATGATGCTGGGCTTACTCGACCACTTGCTCCGAAAACTCCGCCACGAGTGTCTCCGGGATCCTTTGACTTCCCACCAGGTTGAATATACACGCCATAACGATCACGCCACTGCGAAGTAGGTCTCATACGGCATCCTTATTATAAACGAGTTCGAGTGCGATGGACAGGCTGAACATCTTTGGATAATGGATTTTGAGAGGATTCCTACTAGTGATCCGCTGAAAGTGCAAATGCTCGCGAAGAAGACCGAGGGAGGCGTAATCACGCTTACATTTCTCCTTTTCCTCGAAATTTCTTTCCCTCGTCGTCGGGTCTGAATCCGGTATCAATCGAACCGCGCCATAAAAGCGCATCTTTTGCTGATATTCCCAGGGCAATTGACCAAGAATTGAACGTTTTTGAGGGCATTCTTTCCCCCAAGGTCTGTCAGCCACCGCGAGCACCGTTTGTTCTTGTTTTCTGCAAAATCTATCCCCCTACCCGTCGTCACGTGTTAGGCAAGAATTGCTTCGCTTCGCTCGCAACGAGAATTATTGTGGGATCGAATAGATTGGGAATGCATGCTGCATTTGAAGCGTCTTTATATGGCGTACAGACAATAGACAAGAGTCGTCTCCATAGCTGAATGGCATGACAAGAGCGCGACAGTGAACAAGAAGTCAAGCAATAGATCAACCCTCGTTGTTTTTTCATTATGATTTCGGTGGCCACAAAAGCAAATTCGGACCATCCAAAGGCTGCCTGGGATCACTGTTCACCTTCGTCCTGATATTGACGTTGGGATGAAAATTTGAGTGAAAATTCAGTCGGCCGAATTCTGCCGCCATCTGCCGCCGTCTGCCGGATAATTGCCGATTCTGCCACCGCCCATGCGGGCCATCAAAGTCGTGTGCGGAGTTTCAATCACTCCTTTACCACTCGCGCGTAAATAAATACAGCAAGGACTACTCGGATGCGAAATTCAGGGATCCAATCGGAATCAGTGTAAAAGAATTTCTTCGGAACCCTTGCGGTGCGCCGTTGCAACCTATATCTGCGTTAGATAGGACTGAAGGAATGTTGATCACTCAGACCCAAGAAATGGATCGTGAGTTGCGCATGAAATTGCTATTGATGACAACGAGTAAGTAACCAGAAGTTGAGGAGATATAAATTGCGAGCAGTGCTAGTAATTTGAGGCTACGAGGATTGATGCCAATTTGGAAGACGACTGGCAGAGAGCCACAGACTAAGGCGTGGTGTGAATTGTGGGACAGCGATAGATTGGTGGCACTGCTGAAAAGGCAGAGTCAAGAACAGCCCGCAGCGCTACGTGGCCGCAGGTTGAACTTGGGTTGATCAAAACTGCGGCAGAGGTAGAAATTGTTGCGCCAATGCCAACTGCGCGTCTCTGCGGATTGACTGTCACTATGAAATGGTCTAGGGCGCTGTTTATAATTTCTGGCACCTTTATAAACAGTTTTTAATTTTGGGTTTATAAACAGGGTGTTTATAAACATGTTTTTAAACACTCACCTATGGAGGCCCGAAAACGGGATTCTCTTATGTTTCAGCGGGTTTTCTGCTCAAATTTCGCCCCCACAGCTGCGAAACAAAACTGGGACATGAGATTCACCTCTTGTTTGCGATCTCGAGCAAAAATCACCTGTAGGAGGTAGACCTAGGGCAACAGGCACAGGTCATGGGGCCCATTTCAAGCTATTTCATGTTAGATTTTCACAGGGAAGCGAGAAGCAACACAACGGACCATATCATGTTCGGTTGCTGACCGATTTCCGGTCCAATATCAAATCAATTGGGCCTCCCCAAGGCTTAGCGGACACAGCCACTGTGAATTAAAAACCGGGGGTTCTGGCCCAACCGTATAAAAACTGGTTTATAAACAGCTGTTTATAAACATGTTTACAAACCAGCATTAAAACAGCGCCCTAAAATGGTCATGGGGAACGATGAAAAGATCTGGTGACCGCCAATCAAGCCAAACTGGAGCGGGACACTAGATGATCTTGTCCGGAAGGATCAACAGAAAGGGACAACTCTGGGCTTACACTTTAGCTGAACCTTCCTGCGGTATCCTGTGCCATTCTGCGGCGAAGTTTCGGCACTGCAGGTGGCGGTTCAAGTTGTGATGGGGGTAGTTTTGAATGTAGACTAAAAAGAATCACGAATTCGGCAGATGTAAGGAGAGGAAAGGCAATTGGAGATATAAATGCATGGAGCAATTGCACCGCCGACGAGGCATTTGCTTAAAGAACGGTTAATACTGTACTGAGAACACTGAAAATCGGCTGCAGCATGCCGATAATGATGGATTGATGTGAATGGCATTGAGCGAGGCACACTCGCATTCTTTTCGTAGAAATCGCATAATTTTGCTTAGGAGGGTGAATAGGCGTTCGGGTTGTCGACAGGCAAGACGTGCGCGACGCTGCGGCGGCGGCTGCGAGGTATTGCGTGTGTTGTCGGCACCCTTGTTGCGGATCAATTCAGCGATCAGCCTGCGTCACTCATCCGAGCCGCCAGTTACGCGTGACACGGTGTTGTTTTTCCATATATAACTCATGTACTCCTTTCACTTCATTCAATCTCTCGGCTCATAAGATGGAAACTATCACTCGACACGTCCTCATCATCGGCGGCGGTCTCGCAGGTCCCTGCCTCGCGCTCTCTCTCGCACGCCGCAACATTCGCTCAACAGTCTTCGAAATCCGTCCCAGCCGGAGTGACTCGGGCGGTTCAATCAGCCTTGGACCAAACGCTCTGCAGGTCCTCGATCGGTATGCGGGTGTGTACGACAAGATCCGAGCAGCGGGCTTTTCCTACCATCGGGTCGGCGCATATGCGGATGACGGTGAAAAGCTGGGCGAGATTGGTGCGGGCGAGGAGGGCAAGGACGGTGAAGGATACCCCTCGGTAAGGATCATGCGCTCGACTCTGCACAAGGTTCTGCTGGATGCGGGTGAGGAGATGGGCGAGTTGATAACCGTCAAGTGGGGAGCGAAGTTTTCGAGGATAGAGGAAGACGAGCAAGGGGTGACGGCGTACTTTGAGGATGGGTCCAACGCCAAAGGTGCGTCGTTTTTTAGTCCGCTTCATATCCTCTAACCTTACCTTTTCCACCAAGGCGATATCTTGATCGGCGCGGACGGGATGCACTCCAAAGTTCGCCAGCACGTTCTCGGACCTAAAGCACCCACTCCCACCTTCGACGGATTATGCATTGTCTACGGCTTCCTCCCCGCCTCCGCAGCCATCTCTCCCTCCGCCGACTTCACCTTCCCTGCGTTCATGTTCACCCCCTCCGGCGTCTTTATGACCATCCCCATCGACGCCGAAGCCAAGACGCTCGCCTGGGTCATCAACCAACCCGTCAAAGAGCGGAGCAGGGACGAATGGCGCGAACTCGAACGGTCGGGCGAAGCCGTGCGTCTCGCCAAAGCGGACTACGACGACATCCAAACCCAGCCGGTGCGCTCCCTCCTCGACAACGCCGACGAGATGAAAGCGCGTCTCTGGGCGGCGTACAGCATCCCCGACCTGCCCACGTGGCATACACCGCGCGTCTGTCTCATCGGCGACGCGGCGCACGGGCTGCCGCCGAACGGCGGACAGGGTAGTGCCATGGCGTTTGAGGATGCCGCGATCTTGACGCGCCTGCTCACCGCGAAGGATACGCCAAACTACGACGGGTTGTTCCGTCGGTTCGAGGCGATTCGAAGGCCGCGGATTAAGCGCCTGAGGCAGTTGTCGAAGGTGAGCGGGGGTGCGGCCAAGGAGAGGACGGGGCGGGTTGGGTGGTTCCTCAAGAAGTGGGTGTTCCGGGGATTTTTTGCGTGGAAGGGGGGTGTGCTCCAGCACGCAGAGAAGCCGACGTATGATGTGGATCTGGTGGATATAGAGGTGTAGGCGACGCTGGTCTAGATGGTGGAGGAGCGCGGGATTGGAATTGGGTTCATGGGATTTTTTTCGGGTATATATATTTGTAGCACCCCTTCAGCTTTAATCAAGCAAGTTTCTTTCCCGGGCTGGATTATCCAGAAGCGTCTTGATGAGATCTCGAAGCTCAGAATATCTACAGAATACCGTGGAATATTTTCGGGGAGGCAGACAATAACTTTACTCGATGTCAGTATTCGTATTCGTACCTGCGAGATTGTGAGCTTATACCATAGGGCGGCTGACTGACGCTTGACTCACATCCGCAACAATGCAAAAAATCGCAATTTCTTAGACTCTTTTGTGTTAAATCGGGTCCGTGCGCCGCGACCATCAAAGTGGTGCGCGGAGTTTGAATCATACTTTAGTACCACCATCTTCCCGCCGCGGGAATACCATCATCCCGGGCTCAGTTGTCCTTTCCTTCCCCGCTCGTTCCCCTCCTCTGGCTTGTGCTCTGTCCCCTTGTCTTTGCCTTGTCTTGTCCATAGTCTCTGCACGCCAGGACCTCGAGGACTAGAGAACCTAAGGAGAAGTGGTGCGGCTATTCGACGCGCTTTGACATCTTTTGTGACCGTCTCTTGATTCTTCGCGGTCGCGCTGCAGATTAGACGCATGACACAGTGAGTAGCTCTTGGCTGATGTCGACTTCGAGGATCTCGTCGCGCAGCAGAATTCATCTCTCTATATAATTCCAGAGTCAAAGAAGCTTCCAATGGAACATCACATGCAATGACCTCACAGCTGCCAGTGCCGACGTCAGTGCGGAAAATGCCGGGGCGTTGCACTGGGACTACTAACGAGCACGACGTGGCCGCGTACTGGGACCACCAGCTGGCACGGGAACTGGGAACAACCCACCCGTGAATTTATTCACGGGCAACTAGAGCTATAGAACTTCACACGTCAAGTGAGCCAGCCGGCCATCACGGCACAGCGGCATGCGGCATCTGATGCCGGGAGAACGGGCAAGGGAACGTGAAACAACAAAGAGGAAACTAACGTGAAGCGGCGCATTATTGGGGTCCAGCTAGGACAACCAGCTGGGAACCTCCAACAGGTAACACGAGACAACCAAGTAATGTAAAAACCACGGGCCGTGAATTTATTCACGGGTAAGCCAACACGGCACACGACATACGGCACGCGGCACTGCATCAAACTGCATGTGAGAGTTGAATGGCATGCAGGCCAAACTACCCAACATAACTGGGAAACAAGCAGTTGAGAAACAACGGACAGGGGAACAACCAACAGGTCAACGGGGAAACAGGTGGGAAATCCTTTATGCCCGTGAATTTATTCACGGGTAGCAACTAGTATGCGGATACTACATTTTTTTCGAAATATCTTTTACTTTATCTGCAGACTTGTCGAGCTGATTGACGCTAGTTTGACCTGTCTGAAGGCTTTTTGACCCCAGTTACACCTTTTTTTTTAAATCCGCTTTTTTTTTCTTCTGAGCCTTCCGAAAACATTTTTGAAGAGCTCTGAACAAACCGAAAAGTAAATTAGAACCCACCCTGTAAGGCTGTGACCCGGCTTCTTCCGGTGGATAGCTTTTGTCAAGTACTGATCACCGTTGTAATCAACGTCTCCTGCTTTCCCTTTCCCTTGCCCCGCCTTTCATTCCCTCTTCTCCTTGTTGAATTTTCCTCTCCACTTTTGGTTTGAGCCATCTTCCATTTAATATTCCAGACGGGAGACGTTCGTTCAAGATCTGCGGCCCGAAAATGTTGATCAAGGGCAGGCCACAGAACATTTCTCCACTGGTTGTTTGTGGCATCCCAACCACGGGCCAGATATTCCTGAGGTGGAATATCTGCCGCCGGAGTACGTGGGCGTTGGCCGAGTCTCGCGATCATATTTGGGACCGCCGTGATAAACCTGATTGAATTTGGAGTATCCTGCCTTTGAACCTTCGCGATTGAAAGGGATATGGTACCCGGTTTATTTGTCTCCGTTTTGGCTGGTTCTGTGATTAGCCGGAGTTGAGGGCGTGATATAGATTGAAGAAATTACTTTGTCGCGGGGTCGAAATCTCGGTATCCATCAGGTCAACGTCTTCCTCCTCGTATACTGACAGCTTTTCCTCTGCTCGGATGTTTTCAAGATAACTCTGGAGCTATGTCAGAACAGGAAAGGATGCATCCCAAAATGTATAGAACCAACACTCATCAACACCACGATTCCTCGTACCCGGGCCCTGGACGTAGGGTCCGAGACCCAGAATAAAACCTGATTTCGATTTACGAAAGATATCTTAGGAAGCGGCTGTTCTGACCCCTTCAGTTCCGATACTTGGTCAGCGAAATAAGGAATCAATTTGACAAGGACTCGCCGATGGCCGCAGGTTGATCCCTATCCCGACCTTTACCTCCAGGGGGTCCAAATAGCCGGGTTCGGCATCTAGTCGCATATCCTGCCGCTGATATGCAATATTGTACGATGTGTATGATTTGCTGTCTTGATTCAACTCATCTCCGGTTTCATAGTCCACACGGCACCTGGGCATAATCTCCGCAATGTGGATATGAGAATCAACCACTCCACTGTCTCCAGAGTAGCTTACCTTGCTGTCGGTCGCCTCCAACGAAACATTGCGATTTTTTTGATAAGAGAAGGCGGCCGTCGCGAGCGGACCGCTGGAGAAACCTAGAGTTGTTGTAAGCCCACGCTGAATCTGCTGCTGCTGCCCGCGTTTGAAAATCTGATCCGGTAGGTCATATCCGCGATGCAGACTGCAAAACACTGTTATACAATGTATTCTTCGAAAGAAAGAAATGATAAAAACAATTTCCGTTGCATAATCGATTCTTTGCGGTGGGCCACAAACCCAATGTTTGCATAGGAACGATCGACTTGAGTTTCGCGTGGTCGTGTTTCAATCTCGAAGTCGACCAGAGCGATCACTTCAGGCTGGGACGAGGGGCGAGTCAAGTTCTCAAAATCGATGGGTAAATCAGGTTCCCCGTTAATCTTGAACTAGACAACATTGGTTACGGACCCCAGCCCACAGCTGTAAGATGGCTCGTACCTTGAAATTGTAGCCAATGGCGATCGCGTATGAATGTGCGTTGTTCAGTTTGAGGTGAAGTTTGAGGCGTGTCCTGTGCAACTCGCTTTCCCATTTGTGATCCGTTGCGCCTGGTCCTCCTCCACCGTCATCGCCATCCCCACCGCTGCCCACACCGTGCCCGCCCGCTGCTCCGCCGTTCTTTCCCTCATTATGTACCTCATCACGGTCGGGGGCCCGGTCGCGGTGGTCTTCTGGGTCAAGTTCATCCTCGTCAGAGCTCCCGTTGTCCCGCTGTCTATTTCCCCTCACTTCCCCGTGCATGCCTTCATTCCGAAGCATGCTTCCTTCCGTGACATTCCCATTGTGTCCACTGGGTTCCGTGTTGCCCGGAGCGGTTCCATTATGTTCACTGGCTTGAGGTGATATACTCCTTGAACAATCGGAAGCTCTGGATTCGGAGGAATAAAAATCAATATGATTGCGAACCGGGGAGACGTGAAAACCCGCACAATAATGTTCTTATAGGATTATCACTCGACGGCCGAATTACAACCGGAAATCCGGACATTTTTGCGAGTGATTGCGCAGCATCTGTTACAAACGGATCATGATATGACCCAAATAGCGCCAAGGCAGGTTGTGTTGGGAAGAGCATCATAGGCAATGGTCCATCGCAGTTGTTGTTTTGGAAGGAGCTGAGGAGAGAATGATCCCAATTATTTTCTATCCACGCCACGGCCGCTACGGGTTCATGAACCGAGATCGAACACCCCCCGATGCCGAGATCGGAAGTCAGACGCGATGTACTCGGAAAGCCATCCTTCACCCTTGATAGAGTAAATATGAGAAGTGTCGGGCATACACGACTGAAAACACTCACTCAGGTATCTCATCGGGTGAATAAATGACAAACGTTCCAGTTTTATTTTCGTCGTGAGCTGCATCACGAGGAGGATCATTTCGCATCAAATTTGGACCGTCGGCAGTAATGGAGTTCGTCCACGCGCCAGCCAAACGCGGCTTCTCGGGAGTCGTCACTGTCGACGTCGTCAGTGATGGAAAGTCACTGAATGTGAGGGCGGGCGGTGTGGGCTGCACATGCCCCAGCGCCGGTGACTCCTGCTCCTGATTCTGATGCAGCGAGTGTGCAGATGTCGCGCGCGGAACCGTGCGCGAGGTGGTGGTGGAGTTCCCGAGCGAGTGGTGGGCTTGGCCGTGATCACGTCGTGGCGCATTGAATGTCGCGGACGTTCCCAACTTCAGGCCAACCGCCCAATCCGGGCGCGCAGGCAACGGGTGGTGCTGAGCCGACGTGGACTTGTACGATGTAGCAGATGTGTACGACGTGGAACTCGAAGTCCCTCGCGATGAGGAGGAGGTGGCGGACGACGTCTAGTATCACATCAGTCTCACGTTGCTATGATCGACGAAGCAACACTTGCCGCCACATTCAGCACATCGTCATCCCTCCTACTCGGATTGTGGGCCTCTGAGACCCCGCGCCACATGCCCATGCCTGCACCAATCTCAGTCGACCACCGCAACCTCGGACCTACTGCGTCGCGCAGGGGAGGTGACACTCTCCCTATGCCACTTGAGGCTCCCGGTCCGTTCTCTTCAAAACCCGCGAAGATGCGATTGCGGGCTTCATTATACGCAGCAGTGCGTTCTTCGATTGCCTTGCGAGTGCTAGTGAAGCCCGTGCGACCGAAGCTGCCCGTGTCTGACATATCCTCCTCGATGTCAGATTCATCTGCGTCATCTCCAGCAATGGGCGTACGCATCATGATGCGAAATTTGGGCGGGGCCTCTGCGATCGGCGGTGCCAGCTCAGCCAAACGGCGTGGAGGTCTGGCGAGAATGAGCTATAATTTTTTCGAGGTGTTGAGAAACACACATTCGGCTGTCAGTGGTGGTCGAGGCCGTTATGGCTCTGGTCACAGGGTCTGTCTCGGTTGACAGACCGTAGTATGCACAGCAGCGATGGACGAGCATACGTTGGTAGGTGGTCGCCGGCGAGAAATCTATCTGGCGTCGAGTGAGAGTGCTATCGTTGATTAAGGCCTCCATGTGCTCGCCCAGCCTGAGGACGAAAATTCTATCTTTGCTCATCAGGGCTTCCAAGATCTGAGGGTCGATGTCTGGGTCTGGAAGCACATCGCGTGGGCCTTTAACGCTAGAATCGGAGCTGGAGGTCGGCATGAGTGAGAGGGGCAAGGGAAAGTTGCCGACGATTGACACATCTACAGGTTTTGAGTTGTGAGCGTGCAGGTTATATCAGCTTCTGCGCCGAGGCTCACCAACTGGCATCGTGGATTCCCGATTGGTGTCGGCCCCCGAACAAGAAGAGTGGAGTCGATGCCGCTCGCTGCTGTGGAATGAAGGGTGCTCCCACTCATGCCGATGATAGGCGCAGAGGTATCTGGGTTGTTGTTATCCGAGTAGCGACGCGGCAGCCTGGAGACAAATCAGGGATGGAGGCAAAATTGTGGATGAAAACGCACCGGGGGGTATCAACGTCTGCTGCACGCTCGATGAGGATCTTTGCGATGCTTTCGTTGCTTTCGGCGCCCGCAGCATCCAGCGGGAGAACATCATCTGAGATGGCCACATCAAAAAAACTGTGCAGCAAGCGCCATGTAGGTGCACACACCAAGGCCAGAGTCAACAGGCTGCCCAGGAGCGAGAGCATATTCACGGTTTCCGGTGGCCGCCGCCGAGTGACGACCGAGAGATGGAACTGACAAAGAACGGATGAGAAGCAACAGCGGTGCAGGGAGAGCGATAGGTACACTCTGTGACAACGTTATAGCCCGGTTCTGCCGCGGGAGGGGCAGCCATGGTAGCGTCAAGCGGATGATGATGAATCACAGCAGCCAGGCACAAGGGGTACCCACCGGAGAAAGCCGAGACATCGGCTAATGGGGTGGGGGTCTCGCATGTCCTTATTTCAATTTTTAGACTTTGCCCAGAACCTCTCAAAAACGTGTTTGGAGGGTCATAGGAAAAACCGACTTTTTGGGGTCTTGGAGTCAAGTTTTTTAGCACTCATTGACAATTCAGGATCATTCCTATAGCCAGTGAGAAGGCTGAAATGGGTAAGAAACCGGCCGAAATTTTGATTCCCTCTGGAGAAACTACTATATCGCTTAATTCACTTTTTCGACCCGGTGTAGGAAATTTCTTTGGCGGGTACTTCTTGGCCAGGCGCTAGGAATATTGTTCGCGTCTGGGGCCTGGGCTGCCGACAGACCGCAAGGCGCTGTTCTCCTGATGTGGACCAAGAGTGGTGGTCGCAGGACAGGGCGCAACTGGCTGAGAAGGAACGATAGCCAGGAATCATTCGATTGGGCTCATGGATCTGATGAGTCGTTGAGGCGATGCTCATATAGTACCAATTCAGGAAGCTGTTCCACACGCTTTTCCGTCACATTTATGACAGATTCGTATCAGATTGCACCAGTAGTTGGGGCGATCCTAGTTACGGCACATAGTACCGATTTAAGAAGCTGTTCCACGCTGCTGTGGAGTTTTTTCCGGCCGAACGTCAATGCAGGCCATAGTGGGGCTGTGATTAGTCTCTAGACAGACACTTGAACAATATTTGACGTGGTACTCCGTAGGTTTTGATTTACCACTCTGTATATCGACGGCGATGTGAGTCGAGCCGGCAGGGAGTGAGAACGCAGCCCTTGAATATCTGCCCAGGACCCTGGGGCGTGGTCAAGGTAGAAACAGCAGATCAGACATCGAGGCGGAGAGAAGACGTTTGGCAGTGATCCAGACTTGTTCTCGTGTGAGACGAGTCAAGATTCTTGAAAGAGATATTTCCAGAGATCCTCTCGAGACGGGCAAGAGACGGGTATGGACGAGATCCAGAAATCCAGAAATGCTACTAGAGGGCCATGGACGAGATGCAGCGAGATGGGAATCTTTGAGGGTGCAGGACAGAACTAACTGCGAGCAAGGCAAGCACTGCATTCAGACCCCGCCATAGGCACAGATGTGCCCACCTTCACCGATCTCCACCTATGGATTGCCCACCCAAGCCGACATTGGTCCACGTTAATAGGCATTGGCCAACTTTGGTCTAGCATCCCTACCGAGACAAAGCCTGCCCACCTTGGCAGATCTTTGCTGACGGTGGTGTGCCTATTCGACCTGGGTCCAGGTTGGTGGCGGTCTAAATTAGGCTGCCAATTCGCCTTAGTTGTATTGGTAATTACTGTTTCTACCCTGCAACTCTCCTGGCACATAATCTTAGCATATCTTTCATTGATGTCCGCGATAATCATTCGGCAATCAAGCATTTCTTTCAATCTGTCCAACCCGTGGCCGTGGTCTTCCCTTTTGCGTATGTGTGAGAATGGATTAAAACTGGTGTTTGGATTGAGAACGAGGACGAACCATGCTGGTTATTGAATTTACCCAGCTAGGCACATTGGCCCATGTGAGTCTATGTGTGCCTAATCTGGTTAGAATACCTAGACTAACCTCGGCAGGGATGGGCAGATGGATCGGCAAGGGTCGGCACATTGATCTGCCTATGCATCTGCCTATCGGGATCTGGCAGACCTGTGCCTATGGGGGGGTCTGAACGCAGTGAAGGAATCTAGAAATCAATGGAAAATGCCAGGGAAAAAAACCAAGAAAAAAAAACCGCGAAAAAAAAAGCACTAAAAATAAGGACTCAAACAGCGCCGTGTCAGGTCGGCGTCTCGCTTAGTATCACCTTCAAGCATACTGCGTTCCGAGCCAGTTGCACCAAGTCGGAGTCGCGGCAGCCTGCAGCAACATCCGTATGACATGTCATCCGCAAACAGAGATACAACTAAACTTTCGTCCTTTCCAGGTATTGTGACCCCCTTGAGGTCGGAATTTTGTATGAAGCACGCCAAAGGCTCTATAGCCAAGTTTCATCATCTCAAACGCTCCCAAAAAAGAACCACCCGTATGACGTCGGCAACTGGAAAAGGCAATCACTCACGTGCACCCAGGGCCGCTCTTTGACACCTCGACTCAAGCCGCCCAACGCTTGCTCTCCTAGACCGCCTCTGTGTCGAGCAGCCCACCGGCGGAGCCACGCATTCCGGACGGCGCCAACACTCAGCCCGCTGTCGCCGCTGGTTCCCCCCGCCGTTTGGGGGAGTGCGGATTCGGGATGGCAAGGCACGGTCTTTCCATCTTTCCAAGTAGACTATATCGAGGACCGGCATCCAGAGCATTGCAATTGCTGAGCCTGTTGATCCCGCTGGTCCTACGCATTCCATGCGACTGTCATTTCAATTTTCCTATTTTCCTTCCTGCATGTTTCTCGTAGTGTATCGCGATACACACCGCCCTCGGGACTAGGGCAGATACCACATAGATTTCAAACGACGGAATGATACCCATTGTCGATTAGCTTTTCCAGTGGCTCGACGAAAATTCGGTCCCCAGATTGTAGCCAGCCCGACCACTGCCCGACCTCTGTCGACAGAGGAAATTGGAGTATTCCATACAGAGCTGCGGCCTGCTTGCTGCACCCGATGTTCAACTGGCCTGAGTCGGCTGCAGCATGCCGATTGATGTGAATGACATTGAGTGAGGCACACTCCCATTCTTCTCGTAAAAATCGCATAATTTTGCTTAAAGAAGGGTGAATAGGTGCTCGGGTTGTTGACAGGCAATACGTGCGCGACGCTGCGGCGGTGACTGCGAGGATATTGCGTGTGTCGTCAGCACCCCTGTTGCAGATCAATTCAGCGATCAGCCTGCGTCACTCATCCGAGCTGCCAGTTACGCGTGACACGGTGTTGTTTTTCCATATATAACTCATCTACTCGCTTTCACTTCATTATATCTCAGCTCATAAGATGGAAACTACCACTCGACACGTCCTCATCATTGGCAGCGGTCTCGCAGGTCCCTGCCTCGTGCTCTCTCTCGCATGCCGCAACATTCGCTCAACAATCTTCGAGATTAGTCCCAGCCGGAGTGACTCTGGTGGGTCAATCAGTCTTGGACCAAACACACTGCAGGTCCTCAACCGGTATATATGCGGGTGTGTACAACAAGATCCAAGCAGCTGGCTTTTCCTACCATCAGATCGGCGCATATGCGGATGACGGTGAGAAGTTAGGCGAGATCGGTGCGGGCGAGGAGGGCAAGGGCAATGAAGGATACCCCTCAGTGAGGATCATGTGATCGACTCTGCACAAGGTTCTTAGACTCGTCACCAGTCTGCCATGGACGGCAGATCTTCATGCAAGCACGTTGCCATAGGCAGACTGGTAGTTCTCGGATGCTGTGCAAGAGCTGCGCACGGAGTTTGAAAATTTTGCTTCTCTGCTGTTCTGAGCGCAATTGTCGTTAGTTTTAAAATTTTCAAAGGAACAGGTTGCATTTATTCCACATATCTTGAAATCTGCCTCCTCAGAATATGCAGAAAGTGTGACAGAGTGCTCTGGGAAACAGACAAATTTTAGCAGGAGCTGCACAGCCCCCATGATGCCGACGATCGGCACCACTCAAAATTTCAAACTCCACGCACACAGCATTGACAACTCCCGAGAACTACCAGTCAGCCTACGGCAATGTGCTTGCACGAAGATCTGCCATCCATGGCAGACTGTGTCAGGGGAACCTCCACCCGGCCCCGGTCACCCGGCACCCGGCCCCGGTCATCCGGCACCCGGCGCCCGGTCGACCGGCCCAAGTTATGTAATCCACCTATGGAACCCCACAGGTCGCTTACACAATGGCATCAAGTCTGCGATCAAGCCCGAGACATCTGCCGATCACTCTGGTCATGTGCTACTAGTCAGTAGCCACTTATACCCACGACCTAGCGTAGGAATCCTCAGAGTTTCTTCTCTTCGGATTCCCCTCGCTAGGTGTGTATCTTCCTGTATTTAGTTACTTCTTATTCATCACTTTGGATTCCCCTCGCTAGTCCCTTGAGATTCTCGGGCCTAGAGGTTGCCCTTACAGCAGAAGAAACTCTCTCTAGGGATTAACTGGACAAAATTGCGAAGTTTGGCTTGGAAGGTTCAGATCATAGTGGCAGTGCTCCCACCACCCCAACTTCCAATTTTATCCCCTCCTCCCCTGTCCTCGATTCTACCATGTCCAGCGCTGACGCAGCAGCCACCGATGCCCGGATGGACCGGATCGAGGCCACCTTAGCCAGCTTCACCAAAATACTCGAAAAACAGCAACGCGCAATCTCGCCTGCCCTATCCCTTGCCGAAACGGCTCCGGAACCGGGTCCAGGACTATTCACGCAGTACAGCACAACCGGCGGGCCCGGCGCAAAATCGGTCCTCCGACCTAACCCCCCGTTCGTCTTCGACAGCGACCAGACGCAGGGCCGGGCGTTTCTCCACGCTGTCCGGTCGTATGCCTGGCTCATCCCAGAGGCTTTTGTAGAGAACGGAGAACTTTCCGAGGAAAAGGTTGTCCGGTACGCCATGTCGTTCATGGCCAAAGACGCGGTGCAACGTTGGGCTGAGCGCCAGTCGGCCAAGGCAGAATTTCCATTTCCGACCTGGGAGATGTTTGTCAAGGAATTCCGACTCCGTTTCGTCGAGGAAAACGAGCAGGACCATGCCTTGCACAAACTCGAGTCCCACGCCTACCATATGGGCAACCGGGACGTATTCCGGTACACGGACAAGTTCGAGGACTTGGTCGACCTCGCCGGCTTTGAAGACGAACTCGTCAAGGTCACAAAGTATCGGACCGGCCTTGAGCCGGTGATCAACCTCGCCATCACTGGCTCTAGCGACCCGCCCGGCCTCAGGGACTATGCAGCCTGGCGCGCCCGGGCCTACCGGCAATACGAGTCGCACCTCTGTGCTCGGAACGCCGGGGCGTCCGGACGCCACCTGGTTCTGCTGGCCCGTCCCCGAACCAACCAGTCCACACCAAGCACCGTTGCCGCACCCACGCCGAGGGTCGCTGCCCCGCCCCCTCCGGCTCCGGTCCCCATGGACGTAGACCGCACCCGTGCACGCCATGTGCCGCGCCGTGGCTGCTTCCGTTGCAGAGATGCCAATCACTTCGCCTGGGATTGCCTAGCACCGGCCGACGTCCGGACAACCGACGTGCTTGACGAGGTGATCCGCCAGCTCGGAGGAGAGATGTTGGAGGAACTTGTGGCCTGCTTGGCCACGACCGAGGCCCTCACTGACGACCCCGCCCTAGAGGATTTTCCCCTCCGCGGCGAGTGAGCAGTGCGCCCTCGATCGCATCCCCTAATCGTTTCGACATTTTATGTAACAAGTCAGACAATATACGTCTTGCATCGACCGAAACGATAGACGCACCCCCCAACCTGGACGACCAACCGGTCGCTTCGGCTCCCCCGCTGGCTAGACCGGTCACCCGTCCGCCCCGTAAGTCTGCTTGGGAGCGCAAACTTCCTAAGCGCTATACGGTCGCTGCGACGTCTGGTGCTAACTCCCTTCACCTTCCGTTGGAGATCGAGTCAACCGACAATGCTGTGAAGCTCTCGCTCGATGAGCTTGTTGACTGTGGAGCAACCTCCGACTTCATTGACTCCGAGTACGTTAAGGCGAGCGGGATTCTGGTCCACCGGCTCTCGCAACCCATCCCGGTGTTCAATGTAGACGGCTCCCCCAACGAGGCCGGCTTCATCTGAGGTGTCGCGACTCTGGTCCTCCGTTACAAGGGTCATAGCAAACGAGTCCAACTTGCTGTAACTGGGCTCGGTAAGCAAAAGCTTATCCTCGGGTATTCCTGGCTCCGGAAGCATAACCCCGAGATCAACTGGGATACCCGGGAGGTCAAGATGAGCCGCTGCCCGTCCGGTTGCACAACCTGCGTCGATGAGGCCAGAGCCGAGCGTAAGCAAGCGAAGACTATCACCCGCATCATCCGGCAACTCCGAGCCGGACCAGTCCCGACTATTTGCACTATCGACCCGGACGACCGGCTCGGCGAGGACGACAATGACGAGTTCGGGGAGGACCTACCCGAACTTCTGCTAGACAACTCGGATGACGAAGATGACCCTCTCGAAGATGGAGACCGGGTCTTTTATACCCAGTTCTCCCCTCTGGAAGATGTCTGGGCCACCAGCACCGTCTCGCAGCGGCTGGCCGAAGCCTTCGCCAAGAACTCCGCACCCGGTAAGGATGAACTTCCGGAGTGGGTGCGTGACTTCGAGGATGTCTTCAACCGAGAGGCCTTCGATTCACCACCGGACCGTCAGTTGTGGGACCATGCCATCGAACTCATCCTGGATGCCAAACCGGCCAACTGTAAGGTCTACCCGATCTCACCTCTCGAGCAACGCGAACTCAATGCATTCATCGAAGAAGGGTTGGCGACCGGCCGGATCCGGCTGTCGAAGTCACCAATGGCCTCGCCTGTCTTCTTCGTCAAAAAGAAGGACAGCGCGCTCCGGTTCGTACAGGATTACCGGGCGCTCAATGCGATGACCGTGAAGAACCGGTACCCGATCCCTCTAATCAACAACCTCATCAACCGTTTGGAAGGAGCCTGGTTCTTCACAAAACTCGATGTTCGGTGGGGCTTTAATAATGTCCGCATCCGGGAAGGCGACGAGTGGAAGGCCGCTTTCCAGGCGAACCGGGGCCTTTTCAAACCCTCGGTGATGTACTTCTGCTTGACCAACTCCCCTGTGACCTTCCAGACAATGATGAACAACATCTTCCAAGACCTCATCCTGTCCGAAGACGTCATGGTATACCTCGACGACATCCTCATTGCATACTCGGACATTACCTGGCACCGGGAGATCGTCCGGGAAGTCCTCCGCCGGCTCCGGGAGCACAAGCTTTTCCTGCACCCAGAGAAGTGCGAGTTCGAAAAGACGTCGATTGAGTATCTGGGGGTCATTGTCTCTCACAATCACGTGGAGATGGACCCGGTCAAGGTTGCCAGCGTCACTAACTGGCCGACGCCGGAGTGCAAGAAGGACGTGCAGCAGTTCCTCGGCTTCATGAACTTCTACCGGCAGTTCATCAAAGCGTTCTCGGATGCCGCCCGGCCGCTGTTCGACCTCACCAGGAAGCGCGCCCCTTGGGTTTGGACTGAGCTCGAGGCAACCGCATTCCAAGCCATCAAAGATGCGGTCACCAGGGAGCCGGTCCTTGTCTTACCGGACGAGTCCAAGCCGTACCGGCTGGAGGCGGATAGCTCAGACTACGCTACCGGCGCTGTCCTGTCCCAACAGGGCGATGAAGAAGTAAAAGTAGGTCCCAGCGTGGACCTTGAGATGTATCGGTCGTACTGTACCCAACCTGTATGAGTAGAGTAGAAAATACGATATGAGAGACAAGAGAATTGACTCAGCAGTGGAGAGCTCAGGGAATATCTTGGTGACAATTCTAGCGCAGGGACTCAGGACTCGAGGCGCTAGACTCAAAACTCGGGGAGAAAAGGCGATAAACTCAGACGATGGTGGTAGAGCAGAAGCAAGAGAGGAATCCCCCCATCAATTGTGACAGTCACGATACAACACCGCACGGGATGGCTGCAACGCGTACTCTAGCGCCACCAGTGCCCGATGTAACTAGACCAGACAGGAGGTAATTAAAATAAAAACATACGTAGAGAGTCCATGAGAGAATAATGGGGTATGGTCCTTGAGCTAACTCGCACCTCTGACCATCAAACCACCCGGGAACAGCGCAAAGACGGTATAGGGAGAGGTACACTGCCGCCCTCAGTGTTGTCAAGTGGGTGCCGAAGCCACTGACGTCTCGATCCCCAGCGCAGTCCGAGATGGCTGAGGCCTCGGATGGGATGAAAGATATGCTTAAGGGGTATGTAGGAAAATCATAGTCCAGTTGGTTGCCGACGTCCTACGAGGTGTTTGAGGTGAGAGACTCGAAGCGAACCACGGTCACGTGAATTGATGAAGCGCGGTTCTACGCGATGCGCGTGCGCCATTGCAACTGTAAATGAGATCTAGACGATAAAGAGGGGGGAATGATGGAGGAATTGGGAAATATCAGTAATATCAATGTACGGGATGAGGAATAAAATAGAATGGTTGTTATCACCCGAAGAGGACCTCGCACGCAACTGGTAAGATCCACCAGAGCGACGAGCGGGCCGTTAGGCACTACCACAGAGGGGGATACTTTGGATTCCGCCCTCGGGATCCTAGATATTAGTGGAATAGAATAGGAATAATTTTGCGAGAAGAAAATGTGGAGAAGCGATATCACCATTGACGATCAAGGTAGTCCAATGCGTGGCGGGCACGAGGAACAGCATCCAGGTGCCAAGTATTCCAAACCTTGGACACCTTCACCGCGATATTCTCTGCAGACATAGCACATACAGCCGCAGGCCCATCAACAAGCACAAGACCCTTAAACAAGGCGTCTTCGAATGCATTGTGAAATTCCTGCACAGAAAGGCCAGTACCACGCTCGAAAAGTCGCTCGGATACGAGTGTGTCCGGACCCCACGCCAAAGAAAAGGATTTCATATAATAGCGACGCACCAATTTACGAAAATTCTCTTCATTCATCGGCTCTTGAACAGTACCAGTATCGCTGATTCTTGGGCCATAAAGCACTGGAATATTGCCGTCTCGGAAGTAGTCCTTGAGTTCCGACCAGTGGAGATGGAAATCTCTGCGATAGACGTGAACGATGATAGGTAGGACAATCAACTCACCGCCCAAATTGAACTCATCGACGTCCTCGTACGTATAACGTAGCGAGAGATCACCGCGGTGATATGAAGTGAATTGGTGATCATCAACCTTGTCATCGGAAACGGCAGGACGTGATTTGTTGTAGCATCGGGGAGCACTTGGATCACCGAGATGGCGGTCTTCAGGAGGATGGAAACCTAGAACAGGTGAGTTTGAGGGGTCACGGGTATAACGGCAGTAAGCAGAAGGAAGAAGAGAAGACATATAGAGTGGGAAAATCAAGGGGAGGTGGGAAGCGCGTGAGGAAATGAGCTGGGTATATATAGCGAGGATCTACGATCACATCTTTTGATGGTCAATCGCATCAGTGGCAATGCACGAAGGAGCAATCGGAAGGGAGCGGGAATTTATCAAAATGATCACTCAGCGCGTTCGCTTCATCCCGGGTATAATAAGCCAAATTCATCAACGCGTGGTCAAGCCGATAGTGAATATTTGAGATCTCGGTCTTGCGGTACCTAGGCTTGAGAGAAGTCTTTAGCGTTTGATTACTCGGGCGAAAATAAAAGAGACGCAAGCGGCGAATATTGACGTGACCTTTGAGAATAGCTCCACTGAGCTCTCGTAGCACAAAAGAGTCGTGCTCGCGCTTCTCGTGGATAACATAAGGACCAGAATATAACCACTTCCCTTTGTCACCTTTCGTCTCGTCGTACTGGGACTCTCGAAGCCAGACATACATGCCCTCCTCGAAATCGGTGAAGTCGAACATGAAATGATTACGCCTGTGCATGTCTTCAATAGCTCGACGTCTGGACTCACGCAGTCTGTCATTAGCTTCGCGCATTTTAGGGTCGCGGCGAGAGAGCTGGCGCGCTCGAATCGCTAGGAGTTCCTCGTGGGTATGAACTTTATCCCAATCCAATGTCTGCCAAGTAATCTCAGTGATGTCGAAGGAGAATATCGGGTGCACACCGTATAAGAGATAATATGGAGAGAATCCGGTAGCGCGGCTAACTGTTACTCGCATTGCAAAGAGCACGGCTTTGAGGTAGAGCGGCCAGTTGCCTTTAGCGTCACCTGTACATTTGAAGAGTGCATCTACGAGAGGCTGGTGAGCTCGTTCAATCGGCGCATTTCCCTGTGGATGATAGGCTGTGGAAAAAATGACAGTGCAATTGTAGAGTGTGCGCAGTAATTCGAGTACTTCACCTTTGAACTCGGATCCTCCATCGAACGAGATATAGGGTACGCAAGCGAATCGGCAGATGATCTCTTCATAAATAAATCGAGCAACTCCGCGAGCAGTGAGCTCCTTGAGAGAGCGAGCCTCGGGCCACAGAATTGTCGGTTCGATAGCCTGTACAATGAAAGAATAGCCTTGAACGCCAGTTGGCATGTGAATGCAGTCAAGATTAAAATGACGAAGTAAAGGTGCTTGCCAGGATTCGTTGTACGGAATGACCGGGATCTTCTTGATAGATTTCTGACACTCGATGCAAGATCTAACAAAATAAGTAGTGTCATCGTACATGTTAGGCCAATAGAAACGATCACGTAGCTGTGCATAGACGGCGTCTCGTCCACGATGTCCGCAATCATTGTGAGCTCGGGCCATTAATTCACCTCGCTTCGCGCGGTTCTCGATGACCAAGCGTGGTAACGCACCTGACTTGCGTTTTGGAGCGAGCCAAAGACGGTCCTGGTGCAGAATATATCGGCGAGCACGTTTAATGAAACTCACTCTGGATTTATCGGTATTGCATCGCGTCGGATATTCCCCGGTTGCGAGAAACTTCCTCAGTTCTGCCCAGAGTTCGTCTGAATCTTCGTCGCGGCGCTTATGCTGATGACCAACATTCGCGTTCGCAAGATCGGCAAGGGGGATACTTTGAGCATGAGCTACGGTTTGAATAAACTCGAATGAAACCAACTCATCTCCAAGTAAAAATTCTTCGGTTACACCTTCGAAGGATTTGCGGATCATGAAGTCTGGGAGTGGACGAATGTTGTGTGGACGAACATATCTGAGCGCAGTATGGGCGAAAAAAGAATAGGGGAGTGTGGGATCGAGCTGCTCAGAGGTAAAGTCTAAAAGACTCAGCTTTGGGACAATTGAGATGGCGCCGCTAGCTTTATAGATGGGAATAATTTCGTCTTGATGTCTCCAGTCCTGTGTGTAAGGAGAAGATAGTCGTGCGAAAGCAGAGTCCAATAAAAACTTAACGGCTGATCGAGGAGTGGCTCCTGCAGGTGCATTGTGAGATCCTGCATAAATGATGTCGAGATAGGCTTCAAGGAATTCTTCGGGGTCTTGCTGGTCGTATGCGCGATCGGTTTCAACTGCAGGACGTCTGGAAAGAGCGTCCTCCACTTTGAACGATTCGGCTCGGACATGATTGGGCTCGAAGTCGAATAACCGAATCCACGCTACCCAGCGCAGAAGCGGCGCGTTCGGAACATCATCTGGCTCTCGAATCATTTTAGCAAGTGATTTAGCATCATGATCAAGACGGAAATGGACTCCCCAAATGCGATGGCGCAGCTCTTTAAACGCGCGGAAAACTCCGTAGACTTCGGTCTTTGGCTGGCCGTAATTTTGCTCGGTTTCGCTGAAGGTACAGGAGCCGTAAAGAGCCGGGTGCTTCTCAGAATTTACGATCTGATAAACAGCCCAGCCGGCGCCTTTCCAGGATGAGTCGACGCCAACTATCATGAGGCCATTGTCAGATGTTCTTGGCAGACGAGTAATTGACTTAGCGGCTTTGTAATCCAAGCGGACTAGTACCGGCGCCGAAGTAATTTTCTGTTTGAGAATTTCTTGAGCTTGGATTGCTTCCTCGGTGATCTGAAACTCGATAGTGACGACTCGGAGTAAAACTGTGAGAGGCTTAGCTATAATAGAGAATCCTTTTATCCAACGGCGGCCACCACCAGCCAAGCCAAGGAAGCTTCGAACTTCTGAGACTGAGGTTGGGATGGGCCAATCGAGGACACGCTGTACGAGACTAGGAGAAATTTTCCAGCCCTCGAGAGATACGACAGAGCCTACGATATGAAGGTCAAATGCAGCTAGAATAGTTTTCGCACCTGAAGCTGTAATGCCAGCCATGATAAGTGTGCCGAGGAACTCGTCTAAATTCTGGGCGTACTCCCAGACAAATCTGCGAATTTTAGGGTTCTCGCGAATAGGAGCATCATCGTACCGTGAAGTGGGACCTTTAACGCCGCAGTCATCGATAAATGCCTCTGCTTTCTGTGGCGCAACTGGCTTTAGTGCATGTCCAACGCGTCGACTGAACTCCTGCATTGCGTTAGTATATCCTTGCCCCATTGTAGCTTGTTGCTTTGGGCCAGCGGGTGAATGAAACGCCTGGAGCGGTCTTGATTTTGGATGGATCCAAATCGCGTCAAATCCTGAAAATAAATCGGCCAGTCCGTAAATTGCGTAACCAACAAAAGACTCAGCGAAATCGTTGACGTTCATGATAATTGCGGCGTCTTGGACTGTGACTGCGTTCAGCGACTCAAGGTTTAAAATTATACGCACTGGGGGGTCTGATCCGGGCTTTTTCGCGACTGGGAACATTGCGCAGCGATAACTCGAGACCGTGGGTTCGAATCGACCACTAGCCTCGTTATCAAGAATTACCTTGCGCACGTCTTCAAGCATCGCGGCGGGAATGGGAATTGGTCTGTGTTGCCAAGGGGTGTGCTCGATGGTGGGGAACTCGTAGTCGGGATAATATTCACTGGAAAAAGAGCCTTTCTCCGAATATTGGAATGCAAATGCGAACTCACGCGCGACAACAATGTAAGCAAGGAGATCGATCTCCTCCTTCGATAAGATTCCTTGAGGAATTTTTGAGAGCATCAGTTCTAGGCGCTCGAGTGTAACTCGACGTCCGAACTTCAACTTGCGATAATCTGGTGGATGCGTAGGTAAATCAGTGAGAATGGTGCGGGGTATTTCACGAAAGAAATGGGCTTCGGGATTAGGCATATATGATGGTACAGGTCGGACTTTGCGATGCACTGGCTTGTAACGCTTTTTGCCAACTAAAGGGGCTTTTGCGGCCGCGGAAGTCCTGGCAAAGCGGTAATCAGTGAGTGCTCGATCGGTCCAAGGAGTAGAAACGACAGAGTCCAAGTCCGTATTTGTACATAAAAGATAGGAACGAATCATGGTATCGTAAGAGGAATCGGGGCATAGATTAAATAAGGAATCGAAATCAGAAAACTCAGCTCGTCCCATCAACGCTTCAAACGATCTTCCAAGGGTATTTGCAGGGGAGGGTTGGAAGAATTTCGGCTCGCTCCCTAGCGCTAAAAAGACTCTTCCTCGTCGGGCACTTCTTCGACCCAAGCCTGATGGGAATGCCCACGAGTGATCGTAGTTGTGTTGCGCGGGTCGGAGGGATCAGTAATAGTAACAACAATAGTAGGATGTACTTTCCTATCGCCGTCTTTCCACAAATATAAGCTAACGCCGCCAGATCTCTCGTAGTCCAGGCGCGCAGTAAACCATTGGAGGAACGGTTGGCCGAGGATTAAATCATGTTGGCCTAATTCCTGGTGAGAAATAAATAAATGATGAGGGAAATCACGCCCTCCAATTTTGATCGGGGCATCAGTAGCGCAGCCGCGGAGTTGCTCAGGCCCTCCATGGATGCCTTTCAGCGCCCACTTCATGCCTTCGAAATCGACGCCAGCCCGCAGCGAGCTGGGACAGATTTACCCGCAAGATTCAGCTCAGATCGGAGTCAATCATCGCCGTTAGTTCAGTGCCTCCAATAGAAATTGTGAGAGAGCCGGTACTCATCGCAAAATAACGGCCTTCGGGAACCTTCGCAATCGCGTTACCGTAGCGCACCAGGAAGTCAGAGTAATCGTCTGATTCAAGCGCGTGGACTTCTTTAATTCCGGTTTCGACTCCCTGGAAATGTTTCACGAAAGTATCGGGGTTCGTTTGATTGCCATCGATGAAATACTCAGCTTGTTTGCCTCCGTATTCGCGTCGCGCACGAGTAGCTTCGCTGAAAAGCTTCTGAAGTCCAGGGCTGATCCCGATGAGTTGCATAGGGGAAGAGTGGCGGGCATCTTCAACAATCCCTCGAAAACCGCATTGGTATCAGCGCGCTCTTGTATCGTAGAAGTAATGTGATACTTATCTGCTGGTCCGGGTCTTTTTGCATCGCGCATGACAACGTCGTCGCTCTGAGGCTTAGAGTTGCTCGGGCGCGAATCTTTCCATCCATCCTGGCGATTTATCGGATTCGGGGAGGAGCTGGAAGAGTTGTGTTCGGAGGGTTGGCTGCAGGCTTAGGCACGGTAGAAGGAGGTTTAACTCGTTCTGTCTCGCGCTCTTTACCCTTGCTTCCCTCTGGACGTCTCGCAGGATCGAAACGTACACCTGTATCACGACCTGTACGAGTAACGGGTTCAGCAAGTCTGTCCTGTACATCAAGAGAAGATACCGCAAATATCCGGTCATTCAACACTCGGCTAGATCCGTATGAAAGGCCAATTGAGTTAGTACGCGCTGTCTTTGTAGGCTGGGAAGCAGCTTGATCGCGTTGAAGCGCTCGAATGTACCCAGCAACTCCGCCCACAAATCCCTTGGGAATACGTGGTAAGTCTGAGCCATCCAACATGACGTACCTCTCAGTGATTGTATCGAATTTAATGGTGTTTGAATCGAGCAGGAACCTAGTCTCAGGGCATCGAGAAGGATGTAGAGGGTGCTCACCGGCTTTACCGCACATGAAACAGTGTCTTTGAGGTCCGATTTGAGGGTTCTGCGAAGATTGATCAGTAAGCTGCTGTTGCGCGGTACCTAACTTCATCGCGGCGAGATTTATGTGCAACTGCTCGAGCTGGCGAGTCAACTGCTCCATGTGGTCTACAGCTACGGTTTGGACTGGGTTATGCGCAGGTGCAGTATTAATTGAAGGTGCGAATGGAGTTCCCTGGATATTTCCGTCAGCACCGAAGGTTACCTGGCGTTCTCTGCGCGCTGGAGTTTCTCCCCACGGCTTGTAGGTGAGAGAATCTTGGTCGAATCGTCTCTGTAAAATCTGCACAGATTCTGCTATTTTCGGAGGATCTGAGCGCTTACGGTTCGCAACGGGGACTTTATTGTTGAACCAGTCCTTCAAATCTTCGGGGATACCAGCGATAAAATAAAAGTCGCGCTCCTTGTCGGTAATCTTGGATTTCTTGACCAGAGGCCCTGCAATCTGGGAGAACTCTTGAACATAAATCTCGATTTCCTCTTTTGTTGAAAAGGGGGACTTAGCGTTGCGTTCTTGACAAAATTCACGAAGCATAGCCTCGTTATAATCAGGTGCTTCGTCCGCGTGTCCAAATAGCATGGTGAGTCCGGCTTTTGCATCCTTCCAGGTTTTTCCTGCAACGTCAGGATCAAAGGCAGGATCATACCTAATCATATCTTTGACTCGGTCCGAAGAGTACTGGAGAATATATGGGACAAGTTCGTCCTTGTTCGTGATGCCCGCATTCGCGCCATGCTGTGCAATCAGTGAAAGGAAATCATTTACATACCGGCCGTTGAAGAGTGGGGCGTTCTGGGTTCGGGGAATTGGCATCGGCACTAGCAGTACCGACACTGATGCGGGGGGCGGGTTTGCCATACTAAGCAAAAATCAGTAATCGGGTGAATGGACTCGGAAAGGCGGGAAATCAATAATCAAAAATGCGTGATCTGTAATCAAAAGCTCGAAAACTCGTGAAAACTGAGTAATCAAAACGGTCTTGGCCTTGGAAACGGGCTCGGAAAGACGGATAAACGGGTAAGGATGGATAAGCAAAATCTAGTAATTTTCCGAAGAAGCGGAGGGGAAAGAAGTGGGTGAAACAAAGGAAAGAGTTGACGCAGCTGGATACAGGTAGCGGAAAACCAACACCCCTCGCGGTGGGCTCCACTGAAGAAGTAAAAGTAGGTCCCAGCGTGGACCTTGAGATGTATCGGTCGTACCGTACCCAACCTGTATGAGTAGAGTAGAAAATACGATATGAGAGACAAGAGTATTGACTCAGCAGTGGAGAGCTCAGGGGAATATCTTGGTGACAATTCTAGCGCAGGGACTCAGGACTCGAGGCGCTAGACTCAAAACTCGGGGAGAAAAGGCAATAAACTCAGACGATGGTGGTAGAGCAGAAGCAAGAGAGGAATCCCCCCATCAATTGTGACAGTCACGATACAACACCGCACGGGATGGCTGCAACGCGTACTCTAGCGCCACCAGTGCCCGATGTAACTAGACCAGACAGGAGGTAATTAAAATAAAAACATACGTAGAGAGTCCATGAGAGAATAATGGGGTATGGTCCTTGAGCTAACTCGCACCTCTGACCATCAAACCACCCGGGAACAGCGCAAAGACGGTATAGGGAGAGGTACACTGCCGCCCTCAGTGTTGTCAAGTGGGTGCCGAAGCCACTGACGTCTCGATCCCCAGCGCAGTCCGAGATGGCTGAGGCCTCGGATGGGATGAAAGATATGCTTAAGGGGTATGTAGGAAAATCATAGTCCAGTTGGTTGCCGACGTCCTACGAGGTGTTTGAGGTGAGAGACTCGAAGCGAACCACGGTCACGTGAATTGATGAAGCGCGGTTCTACGCGATGCGCGTGCGCCATTGCAACTGTAAATGAGATCTAGACGATAAAGAGGGGGAATGATGGAGGAATTGGGAAATATCAGTAATATCAATGTACGGGATGAGGAATAAAATAGAATGGTTGTTATCACCCGAAGAGGACCTCGCACGCAACTGGTAAGATCCACCAGAGCGACGAGCGGGCCGTTAGGCACTACCACAGCGACGACGGCAAGTGGCACCTGGTCGCGTTCTACTCCAAGAGCTTGAGTCTGGTCCAATGCAACTATGAGATCCACGACAAGGAGATGCTTGCGATCATCTGAGCCCTCGAGAAATGGCGGCACTTCCTCGAAGGCGCGCAGCATCCGATTGAGATCTGGACCGACCACAAGAACCTGGAGTATTTCCGGAAGTCGCAAGATCTCAACCGGTGACAGGCACGGTGGTCCCTGTATCTGTCCCGGTTCAATTTCGAGCTTCACCACAAGCCTGGGCGCTCTATGGGTAAACCAGACGCGCTCTCCCGGCGTCCGGATCACGGACCGGGCCCGGACAACACAGATGTGACGCTCCTGAGTCCCGCCCTGTTCCGGATCCGTGTGTTGGAGGGCATCATGGTGGCCGGCCCGGAAATCCCCCTTCTGCGGGATGTCTGAGAGGTGCTCGCCGGTGAACCGGACCTTGAGGAACCCGTGGCCCTCGCAGCTGGGGACCTCCTTAAAGCCCGAGGAACCCGGTCCACCCGGTCGGCCGAATGGCACGTCGAAGGCGGGCTGCTTTATTTCCGCGGCAAGATTGTTGTCCCTCAGGACAAAGACCTTCGCCGTCGGATCCTGGAGCAGCATCACGACACCCGGGTTGCCGGGCACGCTGGCCGCTTCAAGATGTTGGAGCTAGTCTCCCGGAACTACTGGTGGCCCCAGATGTCCCGACATGTCAGCCGGTACGTGGCGACCTGCGACCTGTGCTGCTGCACCAAGGCTCTCCGGAAGCTTCCAGTTGGCGAGCTTCACCCGACCGAGATTCCGGAGGAGCGTTGGAGCACGGTCTCGGTAGACTTCGTAGTCGAGCTCCCGGAAGCCCACGGCTACGACTCGGTCATGGTTGTCGTAGACGTCCTGGGTAAACGCGCTCACTTTATGGAGTGTACAACCCGGTTGGATGCTGTCGGAGCTGCCCAGTTGTACTACCGGAACGTCTGGAAGCTCCATGGCACTCCCGAGAAGTACATCTCCGACCGCGGCCCCCAGTTCGTTGCTGAGTTCACCACCGAGCTCTGGCGCCTTATCGGGATCAAACCGGCCACCTCTACAGCCTACCACCCGCAGACCGACGGTCAGACCGAACGCGTCAACCAGGAGATGGAGCAGTTCATCCGGCTTTTCACTAACTACAAGCAGGATGACTGGGACAAGCTCCTTCCAGCCGCCGAATTCGCATACAACAACCACATCCACTCTTCGACGCAGCAGGTTCCGTTCATGACAGACACCGGCTGGCTCCCCTGGATGGGGTTCGAGCCGAACGGGCCGTGTTCGAAAGTCGAGTCGGTTAACGAATTTCACGACCGGGTCGCTTCCAGGGTCTCCGAGGCGAAGGCCGCTCTCGTAAAAGCAAAGGAGGAGTACAAGTGGTACTACGACCGCCGACGCACCCCTGCGCCGGACATCAAAGTCGGCGACCAGGTCTGGCTCGATGCTTCCGACATCCAAACGACCCGGCCATCTCCTGAGCTCTCTCACCGACACCTAGGCCCCTTTAAAGTCACCAAGGTCGTCGGCCAAGGTGCGTACAAACTGGAACTGCCACCCCGTCTCTCCCGGCTCCACCTGGTGTTCCCAGTCGTGAAGTTGCAGCTCGTGGAAGACGACCCTTTCGAGGGCCGCCCGGGCTATGACGAGCCGGCTCCGGTCCTACCGGACGTCCCTGGCGATGCACCCGAGTGGGAGGTCGAAGAGATCCTCGACGCGAAGACCCGGTACAAATCCCTCTGGTACATGGTCCGGTTTAAAGGGTATGATGAGTCGCACAACCAATGGGTGAAGCACTCTGATGTATTCGCCGATGAAGCCATCGCCGAGTTTTACCGGAAGTACCCCTCAAAACCTCGGATTATCGCCCGCGCCGCTTTCGATTCCCTTCCTTTCTGCGACCCCTCCGTCCACGTTCGTTCCCTCTGGCATATGCGTTGAGTTGCCGCATTCCAAGGGGGGGGTGATGTCAGGGGAACCTCCGCCCGGCCCCGGTCACCCAGCACCCGGCCCCAGTCATCCGGCACCCGGCGCCCGGTCGACCGGCCCAAGTTATGTAATCCACCTATGGAACCCCACAGGTCGCTTACACAATGGCATCAAGTCTGCGATCAAGCCCGAGACATCTGCCGATCACTCTGGTCATGTGCTACTAGTCAGTAGCCACTTATACCCACGACCTAGTGTGGGAATCCTCAGAGTTTCTTCTCTTCGGATTCCCCTCGCTAGGTGCGTATCTTCCTGTATTTAGTTACTTCTTATTCATCACTTTGGATTCCCCTCGCTAGTCCCTTGAGATTCTCGGGCCTAGAGGTTGCCCTTACAGACTGGTGACGAGTCTACAAGGTTCTGCTGGATGCAGGTGAGGAGATGGGCGAGTTGATAACCGTCAAGTGGGGAGCGAAGTTTTCGAGGATAGAGGAAGACGAGCCAGGGGTGACGGCGTACTTTGAGGATGGGTCCAATGCCAAAGGTGCGTTTTTTCCTGTCCCTACTTCATATCCTCTAACCCTTTCTGTCAAGGCGATATCTTGATCGGCACCGACGGCATGCACTCCAAAGTTTGGCAGCACGTCCTCGGTTCTAAAGCACCCACTCCCACCTTCAACGGATTATGCATAGTCTATGGCTTCCTCCCCGCCTCGTCTGCCATCTCCCCATCTGCCGACTTCACCTTCCCCGCATTTATGTTCACTCCCTCCGGCGTCTTCATGACCATCCCCATTGATGCTGAAGCCAAGACACTCGCCTGGGTCATCAACCAACCCGTCAAAGAGCGGAGCAGGGACAAATGGCACGAACTTGAACGGTCGGGAGAAGCCGTGTGTCTCGCCAATGCGGACTACGATGACATCCAAACCCAGCCCGTCTGCTCCCTCCTCGACAACGCAGACGAGACGAAAATGCGTCTCTGGGCGGCATACAGCATCCCCGACCTGCCCACATGGCATACACCACGCGTCTGTCTCATCGGCGACATGGCGCACGGGCTGCCGCTGAACAGCGGACAGGGCAGCGCCATGGCGTTTGAGGATGCCGCGATCTTGACGCGCCTGCTCACTGCGAAGGATATGCCAAGCTACGAGGGGTTGTTCCGTCAGTTCGAGGTGGTGTGGCAGCCGCGGATTAAGTGTTTGAGGCAGTTATCGAAAGTGAGTGGTGCGGCCAAGGAGAGGACGGGGCAGGTTGGGTGGTTCCTCAAGAAGTGGGTGTTCTGGGCATTTTTTGCGTGGAAGGGGGGTGTGCTCCAGCACGCAGAGAAGCCGACGTATGATGTGGATCTGGTGGACATAGAGGTGTAGGCAACGCTGGTCTAGATGATGAAGGAGCGCGGGATTGCAATTGGGTTCATGGGATTTTTTTCAGGTATATATTTTTGTAGCACCCCTTCAACTTTAATCAAGCAAGTTTCTTTCCTGGGCTGGATCATCAAGAACGGTCTTGAGCCGTAGATGTGTCGCTCTTCAGATCTTTTCAGATATTTGAAGGCAGCTATAGATGGAAGGCTGATTTTCGAGTACTGGGCTCATTTATGATTTACAGTGACGGCTTCCCTCATGGGATGAGGGAGAAAATCTCGTGCCCGCATGGCGTTGAAGCAGAGCACTGACCGTCTTGATTTTTCTCCAAGTTTGGGAAGAAGTGAAACGAAGCTCAATTGTTCTCTCGTTCACCCTTCTGGCTGTGCGACCACATTTTCAGTCCCACTGTTACTGTATAGAATAAATTTATCCCTCTCTTCCAAGGATACTATACAGGTAAGCTTGGCTTTCGGGGAAAATCCGACGCTCATTCCGACCAACTTCGAAGCACAGGCTGTCCTGATACACGATGGTCGTCTAAGAAAGACTTCAAGGCGCTGGGCTGTGTACCATTTCAATTAAAGGGGCGCCGCGAATCAGTCCACCAAATACGGAGATGGCGAAACACTTTTCCCGTTCCTCGTAGACGACAATCCCGAGTCTGGTAAGGCTTGTGATACTGTTGACTTATTATACCGGCTGCTCCATTGAGTCAGACATTTTTTGTGTCATGTCTTCAATGAAGATGTGTAGTTGTACACCGAAATTAGGGTCTGAATCGATACTTATCTTAGATTTTCATTGTCTGAACAAAATTGGACAAGTCAGTTCTTCTATGCCGAAGCCTTTGAGATCCTCCGACCACTCTGGGACAAAGATGCGCCGCAGGCATTGGCGGCATGCTGGAAATACTCGGAGAACTTACTTTGTAGCTGAAATTTCCCCCACTAATACATAAGCAACCATCAATTCAACCAAGTAAACACAGACTACACAACTGTTTGTACAGGGACATAGATGTAAGCACATACAAGAACTGCTAAAACAATACAAATTTAAACTCCCATATGAATAAATGGGACCCAACGCTCGTACTGCACGTTCCGACTCCTCAATTCCTTAACTGCAAGGTGCAAAGCCTGGGCAGCATCAGTAGCCTGAGGCTGGCGGCCATCCCGGAAGAGATGAGAGTAAAATGCCCTCGCAACTAAAGGTCCATCTTGATCATTCATCGACCAAAGAGTCCCAATGGCTCCTCGAAAACCTGCAGCAATAAATCCTCCTCCAAGATGAAATGATTCATTGGCCAATTCACTATTCCCCATTGCTGTTTGGCATGCAGCAAGGAACACAACTTCTGCATTGTTATGCTTTATTTGGAGAATTGTCTCCAATTCAAGGGTACCACCATAAAGCAAGAGATGGCTTTTTGTTGGTTCAAGCAAGTCCTGTTTTCCGTGGCAAGCAAGATGAAGCCAGGAGCAGTTCTGCAGCTGTGCTTGCACGGCTGCTGGCGTAGCTTGTTGATCTTGGAGACATTCCACCTGGGACTTTGGCACAATTGAAAGAACACTGTCAACCTCTTCAGCAACACCTTTGAGATAATTTGCCCTCCATGAATCTGTTTGTGATACTCCTACAACACCAAGTCTGGCCTGTGTATTGAATGCTCTCCTGTTGGATTCCACAAGAGAGCCTAGAGTTGCTGTGTAGGAGTGGATAAACTTGTCTGAAGGAGCACATGCATGCAAGGGTAAAGATGTAAATGCTCCAGTTGGCAACCACCACAGCCTCCCGGATAGAAATCCATGCTGTATATAAGATGAATGATTAGATGCAGTCAAACCAGGGAAGCTTAGATTACTTGCCAATGCCAGGACTTTATATACAGGTTCAACCACTCGGATCCAAAGCCATTCCAGCATATCTGAAAAGCATTCTTGGGATGATTTGGAGGAATACAACTCTCGTTTTCCAAGAAGTCGGCTTGACTCAGACTCCCCCGGAACCTAGCATTACAGCGGCTTAACAGCTCCTTTAGGGAATTCTGCTGGGACTTTAGCTCTTCTACTGTGACATTTATTTTGAGATGCACAGGTTCTGAACTTGGGCCAAGAATTATGATTCCATCACAAGAATCTGGGTTGCTATTCAGGATCACAACATTCCCACTCTTGGATGACAGCCTGAGGTCTGCAAATGGTTTTGGGAGAAGAAAGTATTCATGACCAGGTTGTTTCCGAATTTGTCTCAGTAGAGCATTTCGACTATTTACTAGATTCATTGAATCATCCGAGCCTTGTGTATAGAGTTGTATTGAAACCTGTTCAAAGGCCTTCGCATATTCCGGAGGAAGTCTATCAATATCAATTTTGAGCTGCAATGTTTGCTGGAAGATGGTTGCCAGCCCTTGTTCCAGAAATTCCACTGCTGCTTGGAGATCTTGTAGAGCAATACAGGTTTTGGTGGCAAATGAGGTTCTTTCCCCAATGTTCAATCTGCTGATAGCATCCTGACGCACTGGTATGGAATGCCCGATCCAAAGAAGCTCTGGAAGCAAATTGAAAGCAGCTGAGAAAGCTTTCATGCAATCTGTAGGGTGAAATTCTGCAGCAAAATCTGCCCATTCGATAGTTGCGTTCCAAGACGCATGTGGATGCGATGCAGGATGAGTGAAAGAGTGAGAAGCAACTTCAGTGAGGTCTTTTGAGTCACCAAACCTCTTATATCGCGCCGAAAATAATCTTGCCCGATATTGTAGTCGAAATGCCTTTTCAGGGTGACCCTTGGGAGTGTGTTCCAGAGCTTTTTCATTGTATGCAAGCGCAGCTTCTAAGTCTTTCAAGTTCCCAAGTCTTGTATATCGTAAGAAGAGCAGCATGGCTAGCAGCTGTAAACAACCAGCTCGTCGTGGGTGATCCTGGGGCATGAGTTTGACTGCCTTCTCTGCATGGCATATGGCAGTTTCAAGGTCCGCAAGATCTCGAAGCCTTTCATATCGAGCCATCAACCCTGCAGATATATTTAGCAAGCGCAAAGCTTGAGTGCCTTTGTCTAGCTCTTCCTCCCCAACTAGTTCAAATGCCTCCTGGTCATACTGTATGGAGATTTGGAGATCATTTAGGTTATTGAGCCTATAGTACTGTGCACTGAGTATTACGGAAAGTGTTTGCAAACAGTTTGCTCTCTCCTTGCGATCAATCAGGACATTTTCTAATGCCTCCTGCATGATTGGCAGTGCAGAAGAAAGGTCCTCTAGATGCCCAAGTTTGTTGTATCGAGCAAGCAATATATCTGCCACGTTTCTTAGAGCAGGTGCCCGTCTTTGGTCACTTTGGGGCATGATTTCCACCACTTCCTGAGCATATTGTAGTGAAGTCTCCAAATTCATCATATTTCCAAGCCTTTGATATCGCTCAGACAATGATACTGATAAATTTTTCAGTTGCTTTATTCTCTCTGGGTGGCTCTTGTCCTGGAAAGTCAGTTCCACGGCTTCCTGATTATATTCCACAGCATCTTCAAGATCTTGCAGGTATCCAAGCCTCTGATATCGAGTGAGATATGATGTGCCCAGATTCTGTACATGCTCAGCCCTGGTAGGATCATCTATGGCTGTGACATCCACAGCTTCTTGCAGGTATTGCACTGCAGATGTAAGCATATTGATGTCTCCAGACTCCTGGTACATCTTCAATGATGCTAGTCCTACTCGTCTTGCCAACACAGCCGGGTGAACGTCCAGATCTATAGGTGTATTCTTGATACGTTCTGTCCATTTTTGCATCTCAGACTCCTACATCCTCTTCAGATACACATCATCAATTAATATGGTCACATACAGAGGGAATTATTAGGCTTGAATTCCGAGTCCTAGAGCCCACAAGGTGCCCAGTGTGAATGCTTTCATCTGGGAGGTCACCCTCACTTGGATGGCCAGCGCGCTCCTGGTAAATCTTTTCATGCTGTGTCGAGCTTGCCCAGAATGCTCTTCACTCACCATCCAGGAGTTCGATAATATACGAGGCAAGAGCCATTGTAAATAACTTTCCATAGGCCGTGCAGCTGTTTGATGCTCAGGCTCTATGCTTCAGGGAGCAATACCACTCGACGGGGGGGGGAACAAGAAGGGCTGACAGCATGCTCACCGGCATTTATAGAAACACTCCCACTGTCTGTCGGAAGCTTTGTATACTAATCTGCGCTGTCAAATTTCTGTCTCCGCCATCAGCTGACACCTTCGTCATCTAACCCTTTTTGTCGACCTCAGTGCTCACTGTACGTTCACCGGGGTCCTTCTGATCTTCTGTTCTGGATTTGGGGCTCATTCTCTCCCAAAGTTCTGCCCGGGACTCAGGACAGTCAATCCATTTAACTTGATCATCAGGTTTTTTCGCCCATTGCGCGATTCAGCTGATTTAGAAAAAAGGATAACACCATGTTCAGATTTGTTTCCCGATAACCGGGCATTTGGATCTGATATCTCGTTGTTTCTGGAATGCCACTAATGTCCATAAAATTAGAATAAACCTATTATGTACAAGCGGCCGCTCGCCCGCTTCGCGGCCTCACAACCTCTTCCGCTAGGTATAGATTTTGCCGTGGGTCTGTATGTTCATGTCGAATAAACTTACCAGGATCCCTTTATATTTATTTAGAATTTCAGGGTTTATTTTCTGTGTGCGGAACAATTGATAAGGATCAACCCAACACAAGTTTATTTGAAGGACAAGTGATACAGGGTATTTGTGCGGGAACGGCGAATTCCGGCAGAAAGCTGAAATGGCACTGCGGAGATCCGATGTAATAGCGTGGGTAACACGGCCTTGAAAAAAGTAGCTGATGTTCAGTGAGTTTTACCAGTGATTTTACCCAAGGTAAAAATTTGGTAAAATTCCCTTATGTTTTTCCAGTGGTAAAATGATGGCTCTTTGTCCTGGTACGTTTGCGGGGAGAAATGTTTTACCTAGACAAAGAAGGATGGTTTTAACAAAGGAAAAATTTTACCACCCAGTAAAATTGCTAGTAAAACTCACTGAACATCAGGTACTCTTTTCAAGGCTATTTTACCCACGCTATTGCAAACGGATCTCCGGAGTGTGGAGGATTGAAGACGTGACGTACGGTCGTGGGTTCGAATCCCACGCAACCGCAGAAAAGTATAACGGCTTTCTAATCCCGAATCGGACACCCTCGAAGGCAACGACTAGTGATATTCCCGTCAACCAAGCGGATGATCTTGGAATCTTTCTGCAGACTGAGAATCATTACACCAAACGCTCCCATAAAAAAGATTGAAGGCGCGAAAGTCTTTGAAAAGTCCGTTATCCTCTTATTTTCAACATTTATCCTTGAAGTTGACCTCGTATTTGGTTAGGATGCTGAAGATTGGGCATAAATGAGTCGAGCCTCACTTTAGGGAAAGTGTCGGCAAGTGGAGCTGATGAGTGGAGGTTGAAAAGCAGACAGGCTTATTTTTGTAACGAGTAGGATAGGATCGGAAAGTCATCGGCAAGAGCACGATGAACGTTTCGCACGGACAGGCTTAACCTTACGAGGGCTGACCGAGCCTACAAGTATTTCTTTCACGCCCTCAGTTTAGCTCAGCGATGAGGATTGACACAAGCACAACCGGCAAAACGGAGCCTTCAAACAAAGAGCTTTCCGAGAGGAGCTACCAAACAGGCGAAAACTACGTTCCTCACACTGGGTATTCACGGTGATCAGCAAGAAGTGGTAAAACGCAGGGATCTCCCCACGTCGCGCGGAAGACCGAGAACATTTACTATGATTTAAAGCGGATATCTACCCGAAATTAGAACGGAGGGTAGAAGAACTGCTTCAAGAACATCCTTGGGAACGGTTGGCCAAACGTCAAATCTTGAAATCGCACGCCTTGCAGGGGCTAGCGAAAGGATTGCGAGATTTCAGAGGCTAAGGAATACTCTTGGTAATTTAGACGAGCTTGAGGAGCCAGCACAGATCTTTGCGAAAATCGAATGCTCGAGCCCAGACGATCAATATCGCGCTCAGACAAGAGATAGACAGTGGGAAGTTGAAAATATGAAGCTGAGATAAAATAGACACAGGGATTTTGAACGGGCTGAATTGGCGCTGAATGAGGAGGTGAAGGTTCGGAGCAAGACGGAACGGTGTTTTATTTGGGCGGCGCAGCCAAACACTTGCGTTTGCGTCTTACCACAACGTCCAATTTCCGCTTTCGCTGATGCACGGCTGGCCATGGTGCGGCGGTATTCTATTCCGTCATTGGAAGCACTAGATCTCCCTGCCCGGTTCCACAGTTCGCCAAATGTCCAAGTTAGCGTCGGATTTGGAATCTTGAGTGGGCGGGCGCGTAATTATAATGGCAAGATCTGGATCTAGTTAACTAGTCGGTGCGTAGTCATCTAACCCCCTACATCTCCGTCCAATCATCGCTCCTGTGCAACCACCAGTTATGCTAATTGCTGCACCCGCACGATCGCTGTGTATTCTTCCGTACCCTGACGCCCGGAGGACCATTCGATATATGCTCTTGCCTTCATCGATGGGCATCACCACCCGACCTCCATTGCGGTTTCCAAGTCTTTCAGCTGCGTATACTCCCACCCCGCTGCATGCTTCTCAGCCTGGCTGCCTATTCGCCTGCGCTGGCATCTCTGGGCTTGAAATGCCATTCTTTCTTCGACACCCTTGACCTCGACATGGATTCCGTGCCGCTTCGGTCCCCATCCTCTTCCCCATCCACATGTACATGAAGCTGTATGTGCCAGCTGAGCTTGTGGCGTCAAGTGCGACGCAGACTATTTGTGGCGCACTTAGGAGAACGAGAAGACGGATAGGTCTTAGCAATCGTCGGCGGGCGACAATTCTTTGACTCTGGACGATAGGTATAACGTCCTTCCAATTCAATTGTGTTCCTGATGCTACTCGTGTCCACCGCCATTCCATCATGGTCTCGCGCCTCCCTCCCGCCATCATTCTTCTCTCGTCGTCCGAGCCTCTTATACTGGCCATCCGCCCGCCGCTACTTCCCCCGCTGCCCGCTTCTGGCTGGGCCGCCTTCCGTTCGACCTCGCGTCTCCTGCGCTGCAGTCGAGCACAGTCGTCGTACTTCGTCCATAGCTGTCCGGTGCCGTCGTTGTCCCCGGGACACATCCTGAGTCCTCCCCGAATTGCCCTGGTCCTCATCTCGACGCTGCAGTCGCTTTCGCCGCCGTCGTCTCCAAGTGGTGGCCATGTCTTCATCTCCGCCTTCCACCAGCTCATGCGACGGCCCGAATCTCCCCTCTGCCCCTCGCCTTCTGGTGCGTCACGCCAGCCCAGTACGCCATGCACGCCTCTGGCCGGTCCATCCGCCAATCCACCACCCAATTCAATGCCCTCGCTCTAAGTCTACGACGACGACCACGGGGACGGGCACCACACCATCGCGTCATTCTCCACTCGCCCAGAAGACCCTCGTTCCTCGTTCGTGAGCCACTGAAACGTTCTCTGCACGCTCGCAGGCATCGACGGGCTCTCAGCGCGGGCGCTCTCAAGGATCGCATAGCGGCTGCGGAGGCGAGACGCGTAGCAGCTTCGCTTTCTCCAGCCGCTCCCTGTGTCCCGCCTGCGCGCCCTCGCCCTCCGCGGCGTCGCGCGCCAATCGATCTTTCCGTCGCGCGTTAAAGGCATCACTGCGCTCTTGCGAGACCAGGCCCCGTGGCGGCTTCCCCTGCTTGCGCCGGAGCTCGTGTCGTTCCCCGACGTCGACACCTGGGACGGGTGAATTTGTTCTCTCGCTCTCGTCTCGCCCTCGCTCCCGCTCCCACTCATTTGACGCCTTCACTCGTCCTCTGCCTCGCACTATTCCGTGGCTCTTCCCCCCGTTCACTGCGTCCCTCGCACGCTCCTCCCTAGTCTCTTGATCGCGTACCTTTCTCATGATGTCGAGGCGGCGTTATAGATCCCCGGGCCCGATGCACAGCCAGCGCGGTGAGCGTGGATGGAGTCGCGTGGACCAGCATTGCATTCTCCCCGGATTCCTCACGTACTTCTTATCTTTCACCCGATTGCGCGATCCTGATCTCGTTCGCCGTAGTTCCCCGCTCGAGAAGCAAGGTCACGCCGCTTGACAGCCTCCCCGCTTACGGCGAATGCTTAGGCGGAGAGTATCCGTCCGTCCATGCGGCCGCGCGCCCCTTGTATATCACGGTGTCTAGTGGGGATGGAGGCATGGATTGTGCGAGGCATACTTGGTGATCGGTGGGGACGGAGGTACGAGTGCTGCTATCGGTGCAGGTGGTGAGTATTCTGCTCCCCTCCCTCCCCTCCTTCTTCTGCGTATTTGACCTCTGTTCCCATCCATTGTATCCTCCTCCCTCGCTCCCCTCCTCTTCCCGCCCCGCATCTATAACCATCATGCTGACGTTTTTCTCATAGGCGCCACGTCCCCGTCCTCACGGCCCTGAAGGGAAGGGAGTAATTAAAGAACGCGCGACGGAGGAGGTTGGATGTGGGCGCTATGTGCATTGGCTGGCTGGGTGTGTTTCTTTTACATTTCTGTCTCTTTTGCTGTTTCTTTTGGCCGGATTTCATTCTATTCTGTCTTGCCTTCGAACATTCGTTATCGGCGTCGAGCACCCAGTATTGACGAGCACGTTAGTGCTTCTCGAGCGCGGCGGCGGTGCCCCAAGGTACTAATGATGGTTTTTCCGTGTATGAGACTAGTACTTCCTCTAATCCAGCTGGGGATCATACGCTATCTGTGTCTTTTTGGACTGGTCTGCGACGTTCTCTGTCCTATCAACCGCAAAACAGCTGTTGGCGAGTTCAGCCGACAGATCACTGGAATTTGATCAAGGACCCTGTGCGAGGTCGCCAGATTGGCTGTCCTAATATATTCAGCGCAATTATTGCGAGCATCACATCATTGAAGCAGTACCAATGCATATACTGTACATCTGGTGACATGGCGTGAACAAAGGGTCGAAATAGTACAGTACTTCCATCCCTCGTTCTTTATTGCACGTTAGTTCTATCCCTGAGTACGACAATTCCTGTGCATTTATTTCGTCCTATGTTATCGTCGGTCGCCAAGTCCCTTACGGAGAGTGAGAGTCAAAGTGTAAGCACGGAAAACGAAGACCCCGACGTTAAGCGTTGTTTGCATCAGTTATTTCGAAGACCTTCTCTCCTTGTCCAATGTCCATCTACTTACTACCCACTCGAATTCTTTTACTCAACCCCGGATGACGTTAGCGCTGAATCCTTACTCGTGAGTTCTTATCTCGCTCTCTCCAGCTCACCCGGATTTTGTATTTCGCCCAAATTTCGCCGCACACTATAAATTTCTCTCCCTGGCTTTGTTCGACCTCTGTACTTTGCCCTTCACGCGCAAACCCTTGTCTCTACCCAGGGACACCCCGGTATACAGTACTCCCTAGGCCTGTCCTCGATCTCTGGTCTTTACCCGAGCGATCTCACGCCTATTTCGATCCCCAGACCGCGCACAGTTTACGGGCGCCCCAAATCAAGCGCTGAACGGTCCATAAGGCTCGTAGGATGTTGTTCCAGGTACGTCTCAAGCGGTCTAAGCGTCACCAACCAGCAAATTAATGCCATGTATCCGGATTCCGCCTCGACCCTTGCCGTCGATGTTCCGTGCTTCCTCATCGTGCACAATATCATGATTTATGATGTTTAACGAGGTACACCTGCTGACCCACTCCTCATGACGCGTACGTCCAAATTCACTGTTCGCTTTTTTTTTCCTGCTGTCTTTCAGCTAATTATAATAAAAAGTCGTATTTGCTGGTCTTCAGTTTGCAGTCTCGGTTCTCATTCAGTCAAACATCAAAAACTATTGTTTGTGGTGTGCTACATCTTGAATTCAACCGGCCGCTGATTACTTGAACGTTATCCACGCCACAAATTCGTCGTTCCCGCCGTGGCATCTAGGACTGTCCGTGGATTTCCTGAAAGTTTGGAAATCGGCAAGCCCCGGCCACAATTTATATTAGCTAGCCTTCGCATTCGAACTCAACACGGCCGCTCTCGCCATCGACACGCTTCACACCTTCCTCCGTCCTGGGGAGTCGTTGTATGCATTACATAGATCCATGAGGCTACGGTTAGTCTGCTGCAAGTCTGCTGCTTCACCGTGCTCTCCAAGCTGAAAGGGTTAAAGAAATATGAAAGAGACGAGAGCGCAACGAGAAGACGGAACGTTATCATTGCCGCCGGCAACACGGGAGCAAAACTCTGAGAATGGAAACATGACATCTTGTTTGTCGTCGTATTGCTGCTTCGAATTCGCGCATCGCCTTGGTATCGCCACAGGCGTTCTTTTGCCGCTCCGCAGTCCCTGCACAAACTGCCTACCCCATCCTTTCCAAAGTCAAATGCATCATTGCCTCAGGGTCCAGGAACTCCTTGTCCTCATATTTTCCCATCTTGATATGAGAGACCACTCGAACAGTCTCAGCTACGTATACAGTGATCGAGAACACACCCTGCAGGACCTCGCAGTCTTGGCAAGAACATGCAGTACCTTCCGCGAACCTGCTCTCGATCGTCTCTGGATGTCCTCGGCTCTTTGAACCTCATCCGCTGCATGCCTGGTGATTTATGGCTGGTCGATGAGGTCGGGGAACATCCATGGAAATATAACATGGTGAGTAGATTGGCTTGGTCGTGGTCAATTAGTGACACGCCCCTTAGCATGCACGTCGACCTATTCGAGCGGATGATTGGAATCGAGTGCTCGTATATGCGCCTCGCATTCGGAATCTCTGCTTCACTTCCTGGGATTGTGACTTGTCGGGAATTTTCCCAGTGATCAGCGTCTGCCTCCCTGATCAACTCCTCCCCAATCTGCAGACTCTTTATTGGCGCCCCTCAGAACCCAACTTCCATTATATCCATCTGTTCCTCGGTCCCAACATCACATCACTGACTTTCCCTGGATCCTCTATCCCCGCGATTTCGCTCCTCCCGACTCTGGCAGTGAAATATCCCACCTTGAAGGAAGTTTCCATTTTAGCTGGAGAAAAACAAGCTGTCTCCGGTTTTCTGCGTTCTTTGGAGTGCGTCGAGTCTGTACATGTGGAAAGCTTGAACCACAGTGCTTTGGAACACCTCTCTAGGCTTCCGACCCTCACAGCACTGCATTTGGAGATGCTCCCTACCTCCCTCTCACTGTCGCCACGTCTTGACCCCCAACCATTTGCGGTTCTCCGCAAACTGTACCTCGGTACTTCGGATATAGAGACTATTACTCGTTTCCTCAGCTCGTGCAAAGGAGTTCCATTGAGATCACTCAGCTTCTATGTACGATCCTACCCTACAACAGCCGAGTCACACGAGTTCTACCGTGCTCTTTCAGCGAGCGTTTTGCGCTCGTCTCTCACGGAGGTCAATTTCACCGTCGGTATCAATGATTTCGAGGGGAACTCCCCCAATTTTCGCATCCATCGCGAGTCAATACGACTCCTGGTTGGGTTCACCAACCTAGTGACTATAAACATCTCATCCCCCGTTGGAATCGACTTGGATGACATCACTGCAGCCGATTTGGCGCGCGCTTGGCCGCACCTCGAGAAAATGCATATGTCATCATACAGCCCGTCCAGGTCACCGCCCAACGCCACTCTGGAATGCCTGCAGTCCTTTGCGACATGGTGCCCCCGCCTCACAGACCTCACTATATCGTTCGATGCCATGAGTGCCCCGCCATCCACAGCCCCAGGCCCGGGCACTTCACAGCATGCTTTGAAATCGATCGATGTCGCGCATTCCCGAATATCCACAGCAATAACGCCTGTTGCGCGATTCCTCTCCGCGATATTCCCGGATCTGAAACGCATCACGACGAGCCGAGATGGCCTCGATAACGAAGAGCCAGAGGAACTGCGCTTGCACGACGAAGCAATTGCATTCCATCATTTATGGAAAGAGGTAGAATTGCTGTTGGTGATCCAGGAGGCTCCGGCGCACAACTATTCGGGTGGGTAATATCGCCGTCTACTCGCAGACACTCTCGCGAGTCTCTGGTTCGTTGCAAATTATGTTGCTCACGTTCGATATACTCTCGTATTCTCTCGGGATCTGTTCCATTTAAATACGCTACGTTGGATATTTCTATCTATGCAAAAATTAAGCATGTCTGTCCGATACCATTATGAACCCCTGAAACACTGCACTCTTGAGTGACAAACTACATCGACCGGGCTTGGGACTTCGTTGAGTTGATCTAAATGCAGAGACACCAAGCAGTACCAACCACGCATTTAATTCCCCGTCTACTATGCTGTGACCAGTACAACGCACATTTACATTGCACAATCCAGCGGCATTCGGCGTCGTTTCAAGTTGATTTCGTCAGACTCGCGGCAACGCGTTAACATGCGAGGTTTGCGTTATACGTGATATTGCTGGACCATGAATTACGCTCTGCGCAGATCAGACCCATTGGGAATCCATCCAACATCTCGGAGTTCCAAAATTGGAATTGCTTTTTTATGTTTATGGGAGCCTACTAGCCCCACCTACCGAGCCTATATTATTTAATATGTCGTATTTGAACTTCTACATTAATGCTGCGTCTTGGCGCAAGCACAACCGCGGCAACAGAGCCTTCAGAGAAAGAGCTTTCAGAGGGAGCGGCCAAACAGGCCAAAATACATCCCTCACACAGGGTATTCACGGTGATCAGACAGAAGGAAAACGCACAGATCTCCCACCCAGTCGCGCAGAAGACCGCCGTATGCGGAGCAGAATATTTAGACCCGCAGCTAGTATCTACTTGAACTCAGAACAGAGGGTAGAAGAACATCCTTGGGAACGGTTGGCGAAATTTGAAACCTCATGATTCGTGGGTTATCGAGACGTTTGCGAGATTTCAGAGGCCGGTGAATACTGTTGGCAATTTGAAGGCGAGCGGTTACCGACCCAGTATGAGCTGTGCGTTTGCAGATTGTACACGCACATGTATTGATGACCGTAGCCAGATGACCCGCCGTACATGACGTCCAACCTGGATCCAAAAATTGAGATCTAACGGTCGGAGGGCAAAGATAATATGGAGTACCCACCAAGCCCATCCATGGCATGTGTAAAGGATCCGATTCCATGAAAACTAGGGCGTCATTCTGACCGTTGGACTGGGATGAAAGAACATCACACATGACGCATTGAACTTGGGATTGGTTGGCAGGAAAAACAGTGCGTGCTCATAGAATCGGCGAGCACCAGTGGTTCGGGGCACGCAGCAAAACCGTCGGGACCTGCTTTTTAGACGAGGCCAACAACTCGAACACTGAACCGCCCGCGGTCGAGCGTCAGCTCCACAATTACACTTGCTCTGAAAAGTGTTGGTATTTCCTATTTCCCACGGTTCGGTATTTCCCATACGCCGACTTTCTCCGACGTTCTCCCCAATTCTTCTTGCTCAGTTCTCACCCAGCTATTTTTCTATTCTTTCCACTTGTAGTACATTCTAGATAATATTCTGTGCAGCATATAATAAGTTCACCTTTGAGCCCCCCAATATTCATTCACATTTTTTTCTACTTCTCTCAGTGCGATCTTCTCAATCAAAAAGGTGTTTTGGCATTGTTCATAACCTCTGTTCAGCTCTAGCGCATCGTCTAGGGGGTTCCATACATCGTACAACACATCTCTTGCAAACAGCATTTATGTCTTCTTGGTATAGGCACCAATGGAAAAGTCGCAGAAAGCACGAACGACTTCAGGTCTTTTATTCAATCCCTTCGATATCAGTGAGCCCAGTAATCTTTCTTGCGATTCTGTACTCCCTCTTACTCGGAATCACTCAGATTGATAATGCGCACCACGATCGCCCTGGCTGTCGCCACAACCAGTGCTTCAGCGCGCAACTGCAAGTACGGGGTCAAGTGCTGCGGGAGCACTTTGCGCAGCATTGGTGAGCATTTTTCGCAATTGATTTCGTCGACCTTCGACCAACTGCGTATGACTGGCAGGCAACTAAGATCATGCAATGGAGGTCGTTCTCAGCGCCCATGGCCTACGTGGCGGCGAAGACAACACCCTATTCGAATGCAGCTCGATCATCCCGTATGTCCATTATTGCGGCATCGGCAAATGCGTGGATGGAGGCCAGGGGAACGGTGATTATTGTCAGGATGATTGAAGGAAGAGAAGGAACGAGTACGGTACATGGTTAGTAAATGATTCATACAACAAGTTGAACTCTACTCGTTCATGCAATCGATTGTGCTTGTTACCCTTGACACCTTCATTTTTATTTGAACCATCTTTCCTTGCTTTGCAGCCGGATCTCATGGATGGAGCAAGGGCAATTTTGGACAGCGGGCCCTGCCAATGGAACGGAAGTTCAAAATCAAGGCCAAAAATAGTGTACGAATGCTGCATGACCCTCTCCCATCGCTTGTGGGATTAAGCTGGGGGGGCCTTAAAGAAAATTCGAAAAGGCCACTTCTGGAGCTTGCTGGAATAATCTCAGGGCAGGTTGCCAGGGGGGTTAACGACTGGAAAACATTGTGCAAAGCGAATCCGCATATCAGTTGAAAACTGCGAGTAGTGCAAAAGCATGTACAGTCAACTCTGTCTTAACCCATACCCCTCGGTGAAGCCCACTGAGTATGGGTTATTGTAGCCCATGGGTTATGGCAGAGGTTGAAAAAAAATCACATAATTCGCTTCAGTGCCGAACCAGGCCTCTTCTGCATTTGAGATCGAATCTTTTTGCATGAGATCTTCTTTATGCTTTTTGACCTGTTCTTTGAGTTCACGGAGACCTTTTCTGAACTATTCCACATGCGTCTGCCTTTGTGTAATAGGTTTTTCTATCATTTTGAACAATCAATGATGACCATAGCTCATGCCGACTGCTTCCTTCAATAGGAAAACTCAAAGATAACATTTTCAAGGTACTTTGCTGCAAAGAAATTAGTGAAATATGGGTTATGCACCCTGGAAAAGGCATGGATTATGGGGTAATAGAATTTTATGGGTTTTAATTGAGAACCGAGGTGGTGGACACCCGAAATATATGGGTTATGGGTCATGACAGCCATGGGTTAAAACAGAGTCAACTGTATGTGTCTTGAAGACAGTGAGTGGTTTGGTTTTAACTCATTATCGTATCCTCTCATCGAGTAGATGCATATGCAGTCCCAGATACGAACCGAGCTTCCGACGTTAGACCTGCGCGTACGCGGGAAGAAGGATAAGTAAGTATAGCTTGCCGAGGCCGAGTACAGTTCATCGCGCGCCCAAAAGGACTCAGCCGCTTCTCCAGTCGTCGCTCCGTGTATACACGGGGGATTCTAGGAGGCCGTGAGTTTGAGGGTTGTCATCAGTCACGGTGAGTTCGATGTTCACAACGGAATTTCACTGACCAGGTTCCTCGTTCTGAGCTACGCGTGTGCTCGTGCTCACCATCTGTGTTGACAGTGTGGACGGCAGAGTGAACCAGGCTCTTCGATCCTCAATTCTGAGACAGTCTCCCGCATTATTTTGGCCAGAATGATTCCAGCTGCTCGCGCGACGTTTCTTCGTGCATGTGATCAGTCGTTTTTCGTCTGAAAGCTCCCTTTTCAGCTACCTGGGAATTCCTCTGTCCATCATTGATTCGTCTCCGTCATTCTCTGCTCTTACGGATCGTTGTATACTATACCCTCAACTCCGCCTTCGGTGACTTTGGGGCGTCATGTTTCTCTCTTTTCTACTGACACATTCCCTTGTGCAACCCTCTCCTTGCTCTATTTTTGCGGGGCATATGATCTCCCGACGCGTTTCAACTCTCAAAACTCAGACGGCAAGAAATCCTGCGCCGATTTGCTATGCTACAGCAGAGCTTCGATACTAGCTCTGTGTACCTGGCCTTTCCCGCAATGTCTTGTTCGCTTGTATAGAGACAGCTGTCACGATGGCACCGTCCCACGCAAAATTTGGGCGGCTATATTTGAAAGGTCCTCGTGTAGTTGACTTGAAGCTGTTACAATCTTTGGGTCCCGATGAAAGGTGAATCAAAATTTATCCTAAAACCTTTGATTTTGATTTACCGCCATCCCTAAAAAGATCCCCAACTTTCTTCCTTCCGCAATCCTCCCTCAATCAATTTCGTACGCACCATGCCTGCCTCGCGCAGATTATTGTCGGTTGGGTTTTCGACGTGCGGCATCAGCCTTTCAAGTTCAGGGTGATTCCGATACAGCCATATGGCATGTAGGATCCCGATTCCATCCATCGGGATTTCCTTGTCGTCGCGCGCGCCACTAAGAGAGAACGAAAGTGAGAGGAGCAGAAGTGTCACAGAGGCCGCAAGGCCGGCGCCAAGCTCGTATGTATCAGTGCCACTGGGCTGATGATACTAGTGGGAGGAGGTACCGCTATGATACTCAACTATTACAGGCAAGTTAGATCCTCGTCAAGCAGGGATTTATTTAATGTACGTACATCCAGACGTCCTTCCACAGAGATTTGGGTGACCGTGGCATTTCCTTGGAGTAAGAAGGGTGGGTTGGTCACTGACTCAAATCCATAGCCCGAAATATGTCCCTTGGTGAATTGTGTGACGAGCGGGCCATGGGTCGCCGGAATGTTGCCGACTGAAAGAACAAGATGAGTGCTGGGGTTATACGATATATGAAAGCATGCTTGCTTGTCCAAAACATTGATGCGACTAGGACGGAGAGGGCATTTTCCACGGCGTGTAGAGTCACACTGTGGGGTCGGCTGAAATCCGGCGGCAACAAATTCAGCTTTTGGATTAGGTACCTAAATAGCGATTGAGAGAATCAGAGGGAGCCGAGTATGACACACATCGAAATTACTTGCAAGTCTGCGACAGTAACCGCTTCCCCCGAATCATAGTCGAGGTTAAAAGGCGATTGAGGCACGTCACAATGCCATGTTCCCACCTACACAGCGACTGAGTGCCTCGTCCTCGCCTGCATTTGAACCGCATACCGACTCAATGAGCAAATTTCCGTTTTGGACGAATGTGTTGTTCTGTCCCGACGCAGGCGTGTACGGTCGCCAAGTCGAGGCCTCATTCTCCATAGTTTTATCCACGGTGATGATTTGACGGGTTTGTGAATCGACGACTGCCGTCTGAGGGACGAGTGTCTGAGTGCATTGCAAAATCTGGATCGCAGATACGGAGTCGCGCATTGGTCGGCTGAGATTTACCATCTTTCCCGTACTATTGTTGGAATCGACGATGGGAATGGTACTATACAACAGAATGTAGTCTTGAGGAAGTGACAGCCAGAGGGGGTGCTAATTATCCCAGGTTCTAGAAGACCATAATTAATAGGGTGGTTGAAATAGCGAATTCTACATACGAGTGGAGTCGATTTCATAAGTGAAGTTTACTCCGTCTAAACGCAGCTCCCAAAAGTCGTCCACAAAATGCATGCTCGTTTTCTTTGGATAACCGCATGTAATGTCCAATCCTGTCGCATTGACGCTGACATTACCCACTCCGGAACTTATCTCCAGCACGTCGTACAGTGTTCCACCGGACAGCCCAAGGGTATTCGTACTCCAGACAGTAGACTGGAAGGACAGTAGTGAATCAAGTACATAATCAGACAAGTTTCTCCTGCAGTTAAAGTGTTAGTCAGTGGGTCGGTCGTTAAATACAACTACGTACCCGGCGTTCATAAGATCATCATGATTGGACACGTTATAAGTAGACCAATTATACGCCGGGAGGCCATCTGTTACGACGGGAACAAGGCAAGATGAGTTGAATGCATTGAATTCCTTGAAGCTTTGCGTTCGCAAGCAGGCAATTAGAGTCCCAGCCAATCCAACACCCACGAACAAATAAATCGGATATAGAGAGTAACCCGAGGGAAACCGTAATTTGACAACCAAGAGACCCCTCCAAGAGTTGTCGACCGTGTAAGACAACCAGAAACATGTTTAAATAGGAAAAATATATCTCCGATCACCAGACAGTTCAAACGCGCTCTGCGTCTTCAGTGGTTCAAAGAAATAGGAAACAGGGTTGATTCCCGTTACAAACCCCAGGCTGGCAAGAGGCGAGAAAGTTTGCTAATTGCTTGCGAGGTCTTTGGTTGAGATCAGAGAGGGACCCCAAGAAATATTTCCAGGAGCAGAAGAGTAGTCTTGAATCCATCGAGAATAGAGAAAGACCCCGAAGACACAGGCAGATCATGACGGGGTGAATTGATCTTTGAAAGAAATGGTTGCAATTCCAAAGATTTGAAGCCAGAGAATAAATGGAGCGGGGCGGAAGATTGCACGTCCGAACGATGGGGAACGCTGCCCTTTTATAGTTCAAGAATCCTCGGGGAGGACTATGTGACCTCCCGCCTTGATTAGAATCGTTGGGCTGCGCGGCGTGCGCCGTTGGCTGCGATGAACAGCATCCTGTCAAGAAATGCTGCGCTTCGATCAGCTGTTGCACCACATGGAGTTTTCAATTGTAAAGTGAAGGAAGTCTGAGCCCGAGAGAGCCGGAAGGAAGGGGATATGCCAGATGGGGAAGTGCGCAAAGAGATACAAAGAACGGTGACAGCGGACATTACGTAAGTGAGGCTTCCTATTATATCCAAGGGGGTACGGAAAAAATAAAAAAATACCTTGGGCCGTATTTTTTCAAACCGACCCTTTCCTCTGACCCTCCCTACCACGTGACGTCCAAATAAGGCAATTTGGCACGTGGAGCCTTACGGAAAATGCCGCCAGCGAGGAAATAAGGCTGAACAACCACAGATATGACCACAGATAATGCCAAATGACTTAAATCCCTCACTCCGATTAATAGCCACATCAGAATAACTTTTGTTACCTATCCCCAACTTCAAGTTCGCAACATCGAATATCAACCAGACGAGTTCTGTTTTGCTGATGTAGGTGGGAAGCTCAGAGCCGATATCTGTGGCATGGTACCTCAGTAGATGCATATCTGCTTAATCCCACTGATTCTAAAGCCCATATAATATTTTCGCCTCATGTATACCAAACCTGGATCAATATAGCTGAATGGACTGCTTCCCAAGGGGAACAATGGAATTGGGGACCAGTAGTAAACCCACCTTGACTTCAGGCATCTCAAACATGGTCATATTTCAACACCTGGAGACCCTGGGACCTCGTCCGAGCTTATTTATAAAAATCCATTATTTTTTTTTCCCAGCCTGACGGCCGACCCACCCTCCCTGCCTTAGGTCTCGGCTTGTCCGGCCCGCACCCCCTTGGACGTTGCACTAAGAGCCCCAGGATCCTGGATACGTGTCTTTGTTCTGTCCTCTGCTGCCCCAGGAATTCAACCGTTCGGCGGCAGTCGTCGCAATCCTCCTATTCACCACGCTGGAACCTATTCGCCCGAACCGTTTCTGTCTCTGCGTTGCCTAATTGTCTTGTGCCTCTTGTCCCAGTTAGATCTTGGCGTTTCTCATGCTTCGGAACGCTGTTCATCTCAGCTCCTTCAAATTATCAAGGATTCTTTTGATGTCATCGGCTCCTTTGACGCCGATTTCTTGTGTTCGTCTGACTCGAGGCAACCTCATCGGTGACTTCACTGCTCCCGCTGTGAAACTTGCATGATGTTATATTATTGTCGATGTTTGGGACACCGCATTCATGGAGGCTCTCCTATCCTAGCTATCGAATGGATTCCTGCGAGGGTCTTATGGTAAATTGTCTTTCTAGTGTAGTAACCCGTAGACTACAAGGTAATCCGCAGCTCGTAGTTTCTCCAAGCTCGGAGGGAACGCTCCGCATAAGTGAGAGAGAGTGACTGAGCTGGGAATAACGAGTGGGGTGACACGTTTCATGGCGGGGAGGAATCATTTTGGATACGATTCCAAGAAAGAGTGGGGAGCTCTGCGAGTTAATTGCGACTATATCCTGGTGGAAGCTCGACGATCTCAGGTTCGAGCAACGACTGCGTCGCGTGTACTGGGATGCGCACGCCGCTGTCGACGGTCTGCTGGAAGACGACGGGTCGCCGCTGCGGCGCAAGGGAGGCGTGCTCTGCATCTCTAAATGAGCTGGACGACTGCGAGAGGGAGCTATAGGGGGATGCGGTGCGGCGTGTGCTCATCAGGGATGGAGGGGCAAGGGAGTTTTGCGTCGCATCGCCTGCTAGCGACGTGGATGGGCGCGTGTATCGGGATAAGGTCCCTGTACCCGAAGCGGAAGTACCCTTGGTTGAGTCTGTATACGGTTCCCCTTCGGACGCGAGGAATGGGTTGAGTGTGTTCGCGTCTGAGCGTGGTGCGCTGAGGTGCCGGCGGCGTTTGCGACACCAGAAGATCCCACCCGCCAGTAGCGCAATGAGGAGCCCGCCAATGATGGCGCCAATTATAGCGCTGATGGGTGTCCTTCTCGCCGTCGCGGAGAGGCCTGGGGTGGAGTCGGGGCCGGGGGAGGACGAAGACGACAAGGATGCCGCGCTGTTTGGGTTCACAGTCGCAACCTGTATCGGCGAGCCCGAGACGCTCACGGCGGTGGTGGTGAACACAGCGCCGCCAGACGTGAATGTGCTGATAGACGTCGAGGTGTGGAATGAAATCAAAGTCGAAGACAGAGGCGGGGGCGGGGGGTCCACTGCGGTGACGACTGCGTTGGTGACGTAGAACACGCCGACTGGGAGGGGTGTGTGGCTGCTATCGCCGTTGTACGTTACCACGAGTTTGTGCACCGCTGGCGAGAGACCGGTGATCTGCAAGATCGGGACAGTGTACACCGTTGTGGTGCCCCCCTGCGCGAGGCCCGCGAGGGTAAAGGATGTGGAAGCGCCGCCGTCGATGGCGTAGCTCGCGCTCGTCGAGTTCTTGGGGAGCTCGATTGGGATGTACCCGATGAGGGTTGCAGCAGTGCCTGCGTACCGAACACCAGCCCAAGTTAGCCAGGACACTGTTCGCGTGGGCGGGTTACACACCATGGAAATTGAGCGCAACGGACGCCCCATTCGACTGGGTCACATTCTGCACGCCCCACGTCTGCCACCCGGACTGGAAGCTCACCGACGCATCCGTATTCCTGTACTCGAGGACGACGCCATCGAGGTCGACATCAGCCGTAGGTGTGTACAGCAGATAGTCGATATAGAACGTGCGCCCCGTCGTCTGCACGTTAATCGTCAGGGTGTGCGCGCCCGCGGAGAGCTGGGACTGCTCGCAGAGGTCCCAGTTGTTCTCCGGGAACTGGAACGTCGGATCCTGCTCGGGGATGGCGACGCCATCGACGAGACACGTCCACGTAGGTGTTACGACGCCGTTTGTGTTTGCGATATCGATGGTCCCAAAGACGGCGATAGAAGTTCCTGTGGGCGGCCTCATTGAGAACACATTGAATGCTACTGTAGCAGCGCTGCGCACGCACCGGAGAACTTGAAGCTCAAGGTAGACCCGTCGGTGGTCGTGCCATGCGAGGTGCCCGCGTGCACAGGACCATAGTTGCCCAAGCCATCGAGCTTGGATGTGTCTGCCGCGGCCCATCCGGCGCCATACTGGATCGCAGAGTCCGCGTCATCGATGAGGATGCGGCGGGGGGCGGTGGACATGGAAACCGAGGAGGAGAGCAAATGAGATGATGAGTGGGGGCTGAGCGGTCCTAGAAGAAGCTGCTAGTGAATCATCCGAATCAAGATATGGAGCCGCGCCGAGCTGTTCGCCACTGTTCGTTGAGTTAGTATTACGCACGGCCTCCACGACCACCGGATCTTTCTAACCAGCGCAGCTGTTAACAGATCAAATGGTCAAGGGAACATCTGTATTGGAAATTGATTGGCCAGAAATACCTTGTGTATTAATACTGTACTGTTTCGCTCCATTCGCTACGGCACATTGGAACCTACGATGTTAATGGGCCAAAAATGCAGTTGGTGGTAATCTCTCCAGGTGTGCGTGTGAATCGCTCCACGCAGGAAGTTGGGGAAATGAATATTATAGCCAAGAAGTAAAACACGAGTAAATCGAATGTAACCCAAAGATTTTGTCATGCACGTCTTATTTTTTAGTTGATGTTTGCCGGTAGCACTAGTAAGGCTGAAGCGGGTTTTGACGGACTGATGGGTTGCCTGTCGAGGTAATCGGTACAGCAGGTCAGTATTCCTGAAAATTCATAGTTCACAGCGGCGCACCAAAAACCGACGCAGCATCGGTGGCGAAATGGGAACTGGAAGGCGGCTGACAGATGATTGCCATGATGTTGCTTACCATCCGCTCCGGTCGCAGATCCACTAGGAATGATATTGAACATTCAAATATTTCCCTTCGAGTACAGGCGATCCGCCGTTATCGCTCGGAAGCTGCAGCAGATCAATATCTGCATCTCATACTCTACTTGAACAGAAGAGGCACTCACTCGGCCATAGCCCACACTATAAGACCGGGACCGGGTTTTGTTCACCCGATTACTGGGTTATTGTTGCCATTCACCCGCTACACGGCACCGCTCCCTCCTGTCAGACGCCAATCGATCGTCGAAGACTTGAAGAGTCGGGTGCGCGATATCCTATCGATATCTTGCGCAGCGGCAACATGCGCGGAGAGGGGGAGCCGAGGGCAGTCGACACATACACGCGTCTTTCTCCCAATCCGCCCCCTCCATTCGAGCGCAGTAAGTGCGAGGACCCCACGGGAGTCGAGGAAACGCAAAACAATGCGGAGGCCGCTGGCGGGCAGGCGTCATGCCAAGGCGGCGAGGTAACAAAGATACGCTGGATGGCGAAACGCCGTGGACGGGAGGGGACGCGGAGCAATAATGGCCTTAGTCGATGCGGACGGCGTGGGACTACTGGTACATGTGCGAGCGAACCACAAGGGGCTCATCGGCACCGACATCATAAACGTTGAAGCATGTGGGGAGCCCACAACGTAGGGGTGTCCAACATTGCAGATGAAGCCATCGATCATCGCTAGACTGAGAGTGTGAGCAAGGCCGGATAAGAGTGGCTTGCGCGAATGCACATACATCGAGGCGCCTATAGGAATTGGAGATAGTGTGAGGCCCGGCGAGAGATTACAACCAGGGGACAGCAACGGAGGATTAGCTGGGCTTGAGTATCGACGAGATGAATAGGACTGGGGAATACACCCAGTCCTATCACAAGAGGCGAGCGATAGTAAAGTTCCTGACACAGACCTGGCAAAGTCGGTGACACGTGCAGAGGGGGGGGGGGGGAGTGTACGTCATTTATGAGCCAACGATTTGAGTGGAAGCGGAGAGAGCGGACCGCCACCCGCAATCTTTAAGAAGATTTGTTCTCACGACGTCATCTACAGCTTTTGGCCGAAGTCTGCCGACAACACCATCAAAAATGTTGTAAAATCTACTATGCTTGCTCCTGGGCCAAATAAAATATTCTGAGCCGCTAGGCGTGTGCACAGTATGCGAAAATGGGGGGTCTTGCAAAATTTCAGAGCTATCGGGTCAGATATGGGATCACAATAAAAAGTCCAGGAATCAGACCGATGAAAGTCGGTCGGCTATTTCGGACTTCCTGATTTGGGGGGGTTGTCAAAGAGGTCTGTGTCTGATCCTGAATGATCGCTCGCCTCTTGTCCTATCATTGATGCATCAAGAACAGGACTCGCGAAGTCCGCGCTCCAACAATTGATCTGCCATCAATGTGTGATACGCCCCAAGCTGTCGGTGATCCAAGTGTGCGCGTACTGGGCAGATGGGCAGATGGACTACACCTTTACTTGAAAGTGACAGGCAAATGAGGATAGAAGCACGCAGAACTAAGAACTTGAGTGCAGGCCGCCGTCAAATTGATTCGGCAAATTCCGCTCCGCTGATGCGCAACTTCAACATTATCCTTTGTCGCGCGGCGGACTCGGGGGAAGGTTTGTATAATAGGCCATCTCAAAGTGTGTTCCAGTTGGGTCAGATTTCTTTAGTCAGACTCCCAATAATAGCTACAATTTTATTATTGACCAATGCCGCCAACCCGCCGTTGTTGGACGTAATATTGCGCCAGAACAGCATGATTCGGAGTAGATTTAAGCGGAGCCATTGAAGAAGCCATTAGACAAAGTAGAACCCCAGTGTTCGTTTTCCGGCGCTAGCGACACGCAGCCATGGCAGCAGAGATGCAGAAACTTAAAGCAGGCACCGATTGCGACCATCCGAGGGATGAAAAATTAACGGCAGCCAAGGACTTGAGTTCTTAGTATGGAAGGAGGGGCAGACAGACAAATCTAGGGAGGAATTGGGACCAGAAAGGACGGAGGATTGGCCCTATTTATGTGTGGAGAATCCTCTGGTGGTACATTGCCCCTAGTATCTTATAAATAGACGCTACAACAAAATTTGAGTTCGTACCTCGCTTTTACGTGGCCGCAGGGATGCTGAAATAATACAAACTGGCACCGCCCCTCCGTCCACTGTCGACAGGACAGCAAAACAGTCTCATCTCTGTTGAAAGGAAAGCTCTTAAACCACTGGGATTTGGTCTACGTTGGTTACAGAGGCAGTGCGACTTGCCAGATTTTGTAGGCATAAAAATGGCAATAAATCCCTGGTAAAAACGGGGACGAAAGTTGAACACGCAGTGAGAAAACACAGGCCTAGAAGCAGTTAAATAAAGAGGATGGGTAGAGGAGGGAAAGAGCAGAAATATTATAATATAGAGAATGTAACGGATGGAGCTTCCGTCTGCACCCGAACTGCGGCGCGTCAAACATTCAACGCCCGCACTGCGGACACTGCGGACGTTGTTCTGTTGTGGTTCATTTCTTTGAGTTCTATTCTTAGTTTATAAACGACTTCACTATTTAGACACAAGGACAATTGATACGAATCTTACTTACCTTAGTATTTAGACACAGAGTAGTTACGAGTTTCTTTAGCTTTCTTGAATCATATACTTCATCCACTCACCTCGGACTGAACATTATCGATTTTTGAAGGTTCTTGCGGGGTCAGCTCGACTTCAATCGACGCGGACCTTACATTTTTTGAGTGGTATCTTTCTTTTGATTCTTATTGTCGCTCGGACTGATCACCCGGGCGTGGAGAATTTTTTCTGCAGATGTTGTTTATTGCGCAAAACCTACGGACCTCGATGGAGGCTGCCGTATCTGGTGCTCCCCGCTACGCCGGCGTTGGAGGCACCACGAGATGGATGGTAGGCACCATCCCCATATTTTTCCCCGCATCCGTCACTGAATCTGGGCTCTCGCGACGCCTTCTTGTTAATTGTGACATGGCCAGGATGGGGGACGGCTTCGATTCGCGCACGCCTGCGGCGAGGTCCGCAATCAGCACGCCGTCCGAGAATGGTGGCGCTGCCATGGAGGGCGTATCCAAGACAGGCGCGCAACTTCACGCTGGTCCTTCGCCGGAGTTCGCGGCTTTGCGCCACGAGGTGTCAGATCCCGCATCGATCTCTGGCATCTCGGCAGCACCCACGGAGCGCCAGGAGTCGTCGCGTCCCGCCGTTTGCGGAGGCGGCGACTCGGCAGCTATGCGCCACGAGGCCCAGACCTCGGCAGCACACGAGAAGCGCCAGGAGTCGTCGTGCTTGCATTGTACGCTTGACGACTCGGCAGCTAGTCCCAAGCGCCTGGAGATGTCCGGCTTGTCCGTTGGCACCTCGGCTGCTGAGCATCTGGAGAAGTCCAGTCTTGTGACTAAGGACGACCCAGCTGGTAATTTCCGCTGGAGCAGGAAGCTCGCGGATGATGGTATGCCTATAGGGCTGAGAACTTCGCGTGAACCTCTTGGCGGTGAATTGGGAGAAGGAACTTACCTCCCAAATTACTGGAGCACGCTGCTCGGAGCAAGCACTGATCCACCTTTGGTTACAGTTAACGAAGTGGAGTCAGTAGTCGTAGCGCCATTCTTGGCATCCGGAGTCGACGCCGGACCAAGTGAAATGGAGGGCGCAAGTATTGTAAACTGTTCTGGAACGAATTTTGGTCAGAATTTTGCAATGATAGATTGGAACGACCTTATGGATACTGAGGATCCATTGGGGCCGCTTCCAGCATTCTGGACTGGTCTCATGGCAGACGCAGATGGCCAGGATATTGTGCTTCCGACGATTGAGTATGGAAAATCTCTGGTAGACGATGTCTTTGAGAGTCTGAAGGGCAGACAGACTTCGGAAATAGATGCCCAGAAATGCTGTGAGAGCGAACACGATTCAGACTTCGAGTCCACCGCGACATCGGAGACACTTACCTCGGATGGGGACCCTGCCATTTTCTGCGGTATGTGCCACATCGCAACTGCGCAGAGCGCGAGCTCAGATCCGGAGCCGCCGAAACATCGAAACGGCTCGGGTAAACCTTCGCGACATTCAAAGCGTGGGCCCATGCATCATACGGCCAAGAATAATCGAGCATACTCTTTTTCACATGGTCACAAGGTCAACGTTAAGAGCTTTAAACGGGAAGGCTCTGAATTACCTGATGAGGGCTGGTTTCGTGCTAGAACTGCTGCTCCCGGCTCCGACTCTCCCTCGTCTACCTCGGGGAGTTCTGAGTCATCCTCTGATTCAAGTTCATCAGAGGATACAAGGATGTCTAAATCTCGGCGTAAAATGGGTTTCACGCGCGGTGTCAAAATCAAGACGCCGTTTACCTTCGATGGAAGGGCGGATCTAGATGATTTTGACCAATGGACATACGAGATAGACACCTGGCGCGAATGGAACGGCATCAGCGAAAGAAAGACCGTCAAAATCCTGGTTAACTTTATGTCAGGAAAAGCCAGTCGGTTTTTCATGAAGCATGTCGCGCTTCGTCAGAAGGATTGGACATTGAAATCAGTTTACGAAGCCCTGTTCAACTATTGCTTCCCGCCCGATTTCAAGTTGCAATTGAGAGAACAGCTCACCAGCGTAGCACAAGGCAAGAATGATGTGCGGGACTTCCAACGGGATCTTGAAACATTGGCCGTGCGGTTCCCTGATGTCACAGAAAGACAAATTAGACAGATTTTCTGGACTGGAATTCGGGGATACCTGCGCTTGTATTTGATCGAGAAGGGATTAAATCCCGAGCGCAGTTCTATTCGCAAAATGGTCAAATATGCGTCGCGTCAAGAAGCAGTACATCAGACGCTCAAGAAAGAGAGGAGAAGAGCGTACGGGACGAGTTCAAATGTCTGGTTGTCTGGCAGCGGGGCCGATGTTGATCTTGAAAGTTCAGCCAGTTCTGAAAATGACAACAGTAGCAGAACCGGAAGCGAGTCCGAAGATGACTCGGGAGAAAGCGGTAGTGAAGAGGCTGCTGGGGCTCAAGAGAGAGAGCACTTAACCGGAGGCAACAGTCGAGGCTTACTTCCGCAGGCTGAGTTTGAAAGGTTACGACGAGAAGGAAGATGCTTCAATTGCAAAGTCAAGGGGCATCTGAGTAGAAACTGCCTAGGGGTTGAAGCTGATGATACCGTTGAGTCGAATGCGATTCAAGCCCAAGACGCCGGTTCCGAAGAGAATTCTGAGGACGCGATCACTTGGTCGGACTCGTCGGAGGCAGATGACGATGACATATCTGACGGGGAAGACATTCAGACCGAGAATACCGTGTCGGAGGCGGAGTACAGCAACGAAGACGAATCAGAGACTGAGTGCAGGTCATACGAGTATCCCAATGATGGGTTGAGCGATTCGAGCGACGAGTATTGAGCAACGTTATTGTGGTCGGGAGCAGAAGAGAGCCTTGATCCGGTTCGGGAGCTGTGTGGGACGGTGATTCGATGTGGCGGAGAGTTCAAGTTGAGTTCGAGGCAGACTTCAGCAAGTAGAAGGCTTGTCTGGACAAGCCTTGAAGGGCGAATGTAACGGATGGAGCTTCCGTCTGCACCCGAACTGCGGCGCGTCAAACATTCAACGCCCGCACTGCGGACACTGCGGACGTTGTTCTGTTGTGGTTCATTTCTTTGAGTTCTATTCTTAGTTTATAAACGACTTCACTATTTAGACACAAGGACAATTGATACGAATCTTACTTACCTTAGTATTTAGACACAGAGTAGTTACGAGTTTCTTTAGCTTTCTTGAATCATATACTTCATCCACTCACCTCGGACTGAACATTATCGATTTTTGAAGGTTCTTGCGGGGTCAGCTCGACTTCAATCGACGCGGACCTTACAGAGAAATAGTACAGCAGAGGAGCCATTTGCTTGAAGAACTATTAATCACGAAGTAATTCCCACGGTCCAGCGGTACTCATAATTCTTTCTTGTGCCTTCCTTCCGTCGGCGGAGAGTTTGCTAATTTATTATCAGCTACTTAAGACTATGCGTTGCACAATTACTTTGATGCGACGAGTTTATCTGAAGTTCATGTCTGACTTCTCCTCAGACCATTATTTGAGGCTCAAACGATTCCATAGATATCGCCATTCTCCTGGGTCTCCAACGGCGGGACCACAAAATAAATAGATACATGGTAAACTACACATTCTGTATTCGGAATGACTACCTGTCCTCCCCTGAGTGCTTGATGAGACTTGAATCTACGGCGCGTCATCTTGCAGGAGATAGAGCTAGTAGCCTAGTGATGCAGTCCAGGTAGTCGAATTTTCCACAGAAACAAACGGGTCGGTGTTAGGGTTGCTCAGAGCCGCCGGAAATGCCTTGAGTGGAATAATTATTGGATCAGTACTCAAGCTCTCACGAAATTTCTGTATGCTTCAATCTCTCTTGTCTTTTGGAGATGCGTCTTAAACATCGAGGATGCGGGCTGCATCTTTGCCAGCTAATTTTATTTAAGGTTGAACTACTTCAATTTATCAAGCTCCCAGAACACTGGGTGATATCGCTCCGTTGTCCTCGGAATGTCAGGCTGTGAACAAGATCAATTTTGCTTCCATTCAAGAGGAATCAAACCTTGAGGCTTCCATGCCATATACACTGTTAATCCGGATGTCTTCACCCTGCTTTCTGCTTGTGAGTGCACTCGCAGGTATTTACAATGAGAGTTGCCCCTAATGAGGTCGACTTCGGTATTATGACTGCACAATATCTTCAGCAGTGGCATGGGGTTGTCAATCTGGACAACGTGTAGCCAATCCTAAAATTAGTGCTGGGTGCTGTCTGCTGTCAGACGGACCCTATATGACTATGGTGTCACCTGTGGCATATCAGAAGATGGGCAGAGCCAAAATTGACACACAGGATAAGAGGACAGGCACATTTGTCGCAACCATCAAATATGTCCCCTCAACCAAGGATAACTAAAGTTCGACTGGAGAATGTCACCACTTGTCTGACTGCAGCTGTGGATACATTGGATATCCTTGCAGGCAGCATTGGGACCCCATTTCTACAGGCTATTTGCAATACAACTCAGTCTCTAGTAAAAAACATCCAGGTAGATTTCCACTCAATCTGCAAGGACTACAGATCTCAGTCACCCATTGTAGACCATTAAACAAAACACGGATGCTTGTACTGAGTTGATGGAGCAAACCTACAGATTGCTCAATGCAATTTTGGTGGTTCATATCGATTCAGATACAGGCGGAGAACTGTCACCAATTGTGTTGAAGCATATCGGAAAATTCACAGAGTACTTTTGTGTATGTATCAATGCTTGTCTTGGTGCTGACAACTACTATCTAGGACCCTCCACAAGATCCATATCTTTGTTGAAGTGCAGCAAAATGGCAACAAAATCAAAAAGTTTTTCCGTCAGAATGAAATGAGCATCCTGCTTAAGGACTGCAGAGCAGGGTTGCAAGGGGAGCTTGATTTTTTCCAGGTGAGTGGCTAACTAGCATTGCAGCAGCTCAGGGAAGGATATATCATGTAGATCAAGACTGGCAACATTATGTCAGACATTACAAGATTACAAGAAGATGCAGACAAGAGACAACAGGAGGTGTTGAGTATGATTGAAGGTCTCTCCAACACATCCAGTTCAGATGGCACATCTTCTGTAGGTCATTTGCACTATTTCTACCAGATACTAAGATTTTTTTGTACAGATAAGCAGGGTCTATTCTGGCTCACACAACAGGTATATATGTTTATCCCAGCGTCTTAATGAGATGATTCATACTATACTTGTTTCGAAGCTCCAACTCAATCAGCATGCTGCCCTCAGAGCCAAAGATTTTTCATGGACGGGAGTCAGAACTACTAGAAATTCTCAAGCTTGTAAAGGAGGGCATTCCAAGGATAGCGATCTTGGGTCCTGGGGGCATGGGAAAAACCAGCCTTGCAAGAGCCATTGTCCATCACACAGAAATCCTGGCCAAATATGAGCAACATCGGTTCTTTGTTACTTGTGACTCCAGCGCAACAAAATTAGAACTCGCTGCACATATAGGTGTCCATCTTGGACTAAAGCCAGGAAAAGACCTTACTCGACCAGTGATTCAGCACTTCTCATGTGGTCCACCTAGTCTCTTGATCCTAGACAATCTTGAGACAGTCTGGGAACCTGCTGAATCTCGTGGCGACATTGAAGAGCTTTTGTCTCTGCTCACAGATATTAAACATCTTGCATTGATAGTATGTCTGGATTTTTATGTCTCATGCCGTCCTCATCATGTGTCAGATTACAATGCGTGGGGCAGAAAGACCAAGCAAAGTGCACTGGACTCGACCATTTCTACTTCCTTTAGAGCCCTTGCGACAAGAAGCTGCTCTCCAAACATTCATTGATATTGCAGATGACAGACATGACCCAGCGGAGGTTGACAAAATCCTTCTCCTCACAGACAACATGCCACTTGCAATCAACCTCCTAGCCCAACTAGCAGACTCTGAAGGCTGCTCCACTGTCCTATCTCGTTGGGAGGCAGAGAAAACATCCCACATCTCAGATGGATATGACAAAAGATCCAACCTAGATTTGTCGATCTCCCTGTCTTTGTCCAGTCCCAGGCTTGAATCCTCCCCTCATTCACAGGTTCTATTGAGCCTCTTGTCAATGCTCCCCAATGGGCTTTCCAATGTGGAGCTGGTGCAAAGCAAACTCCCGATCAATAATATCCTTGGATGCAAAGCAGCACTGATTTGTACCAGTTTGGCCTACACTGATGGACACAAACGGCTAAAAGCATTGGTGCCTGTCAGGGAATACATGCAGAAGATCCAGCCCCCTGGAGATGGTCTCATTCAACCCATTCTCAAATATTTCCAGCAGCTACTTGAGCTTTTTGTAGAATATCATGGTACTCAATCAAGCTCTGACACAGTTGCTCGAATATCCTCAAACTACTCAAACATTCAGAACATTCTCCAGAATGGGCTTCAGCAGGATCATCCAGACCTTGTGAATAGCATTTACTGTGCATGTCATCTAAACAGGTTCACCAGGTTCATTGGCCACGAGTCTATCCCTCTGTTTGGGCAGATCTATAATATTCTTCCACAACCCTGTGACCATCGTTTGGAGGCATATTTTATCACTGAGATGTTTAACTCATCCTCTTATGCTCTAATTTTCAATTCGGAGGCACTGATTGCCAAAGCTTTGCAACACTTTAAGTGGTTTGAAGACAAACATCTTGAATGTATGCTACCTGACTAGTATTGATTTGTTAGCACTCACAGGGATTTTTCTAGGTAATTTCTACCTAAACATAGCAGGATATTCTCGGCTTCACAAGCATGATCTTCCCGCAGCTGTGAATTTTTGTCAAACTGCTATATCTTTGGCAATCACAACTGGGAACACTAAACAATATTCCCAAGGGTTGTACAACCTTGCATCGATCAAGTGGCAACTTGGTGATTACTCTGCAGCCCAGGTGCATGCATGTGAAGCTCAGAGGTTGGCCAGGATTTCGGCAGATTTGAGTAGAGAAGCACAGGCACTACACGTAGAAGCTATGTGCTGGAATGCACTTGGTAACTACAAGCAAAGCATGTCTCTCAACAATAGGGCAAGGGACTGCTTATGCCTTTGTGGACTGTCTGGTGGTACCTTGGACCATCAGCTCATGAACTGTCAGGCAGAGTTGCACAAGTGCAAATCGGAATATATTGAGGCCCGCAATATCCATACTCAGATTCTTCGCAAGGCCTTGGATCAGGATCCTTATGATCATGTTGTTGCTTTACTGAATGTTGCTGAGCTTGATGTGTCCATAAGTGCTCCAAAAGATGATGTGCAGAGGAATATTGATGCAGCCAGGAAAATATTAAACACAACACTTCTCCCGGTAGTCACATGGTGTGATATTGTTCTCGCAGATCTCTATTTGAGAGAAAGAGATATACTGGCCGCAAAGATACTCTTTGAGAACTGCCTTAATAGATCTCGGGGAAAGGATACTGAGGCTGTATCATACTGTCTGGAAAAACTCGGTGATGCCAGTCAATGGGGTGCTCTCGATTTTTCTGGATGGACAACAGTATTCCTTGCACATGCCCTCAAGTTCAAAGAGAAACTTGGAATCCATAAAGCCCTCCAATTCCTAGGAGAAATCTTCCTTACTCATGGCAATGAAGATACAGCCATCAGCTTATTTACAGTTGCCTTGGAGGGATTCACCTATATGGATGTTCATCACAGCAGAGCAGAATGCATGCTCAAACTTGCTGACATCGCGAAGAGACATGGTAATGTGCTGAAGGCAGTGAATCTCTGGGAAACAGCAAGGTCACTGTTTGAAAGGTCATCACAAGCCAAACAGGTTGAAAATATTCACAAAAGACTAGCTGGTGTCAGCACAGACGTGTTGGAGCAATACAGCAAGAATTTGGTAAAGTTTGATGTACCTCCTGGGACTGTGGAGGACATTGATGATCTGCCTGAAATTGAGGATCTTGATGGACTGGACTTGAAGGGAGGTGAAGAGAATGCATTCTGAGCTTCCACCAGGTAAATCTGTCGACAAAGAGGAATATCACTGTAGTGTATGCATGTTTGACTTGTCAATATCGTTGTCCTTTTGTAGTCTATTTTGAAGTGAATTGGTTTATTCATACACAATCCCAACTCCACAGCATAAGCTTTAATTTGCATGTTGTTATTATACAAGTTAACGGTTCTTTGACGAGATGCTCGTTCGGTGGTACAATCACTACTGGAGATTTATATCCAGTGTTTTTTCCCTCTCCTCCTTGTCCTCAAAATCTCGCTTTCCTTCTCCAGTTTTTACTTAGCCATCCCATTGCGAAAACCACATGCTGTGCAAACTTTTCTGTAGTCATCAATTGACCATATTTTGGAGGACTCTATGATAGCATAAGTTCCCACTCGAACCCTTTCATGTGCTCATCATGATTTTTTACAGTCCAGTTGCGTCTGGCCCAGCAGATTTGCTGGTAATGACCCTGTCGCCATATGTCTCGATTCTTCTTACTGGACTACATGCGAGATACTGACTTAAACGGGGACTAATTGGGGCAATCACAAAAATAGATGCACTTATGAAATCCTGGTCAATCACTCTCAAAAAGGCCACACCTTGAAAAGGCAAACACAAACACACCAGATTCCGTTCCTTAGTATAGGATTGGGCTTGTTAGCAATTTATTCCAGCTGTGAGTGGGAACTCGTGTAGTGTTATGGGAATGTGTATTGATGAGGTAGTTACGGTGCCTATGCCATCCATGTCCCGGCATTTGAAAAACACCGGCTATGCATTCTATGAATGTCCTCTGAATGTCCCAGTTGAGCCGTGAGTGTTATTGGGATTCCGTCTAAGGCTTATCCACGGAATGGCAGCAAAATCTCGCATATACCATTGGTGTCGGGTTATAATGGGGTGCACAAAATGGTTCGGAAACATGAATTTATTGCATAATGAATATATATTGAAAGCTCCAAATCGTCCATCGCCTACTCCTCCTCCGGATCACCCCGTCTGCGCTTCCGGGTCTGCATCCTCCTCCGCCATCCAAGCCTGGTGGGCTTTGAGCAATATTTGCTGATTCTTCGCGTTGGGGAGGACTTTCTTCGAGTGCTTGAAACAGCTTGTCACAATGTCAAGGATTCATTGAACTCGGCGGTTCGGTGTTCGGTGTCCACTGGATCGCCCTGGACTCTGATGTCTTCTTGATAATAGAAATTGTAGAGGCTATCAAACATTTTGTTAGAAGAATGAGAGTGAACGAAAAGACGACGATGCACCCATCAAGCTCTTCCTTAGTCTCACTGCAGCGATCTGTTTGTAATACCGTACGCAAAACGGCCCTGAAAAAAGTTCGTAATGTTCAGTGAGTTTTACCAGCGATTTTACGCTAGGTACAAATTTGGTAAAATACCCGTATTTTTTCCCAGTGGTAAAATGATAGCTCTTTGTCCCGGTAAAAAGGTTTTCTCACTATATTTAAATGGTTTCAACTTAGAGATCTTGTTCTCCGCAAATTTGGATCCCTCGAATCCCGTCAATCCTTTTTCGCGTTCGTGGCCAAATTCGGCAGTTGGATCCATTCAGAGTTTTTGTCTCCGCATACGTTTTGACGGCCCGGATAACTCACGGCATGTACACAGTTGGAAACGTTGGGCGGAGTTTGAATCCAGACGATTATTGGGCGCTTAGCGCTAAGCGCGCGCTAATCAGAAGCGCCAGTGACGCATCGGCAAACAACAGGACTCCCAGCGTACCATCCACAGGCCGACGGCCAAACGGAAATTCTCAATCAGACATTGGAAATTGCCTTGCGCGCATATGTAGGGCCATTCAGAAATGACTGGTCACTGTGGTCAGACCACCTTGATGGTTTGAAATTATCTTACACTTCGACGCCACATTCCAGCACTGGATTTTCGCCGGCATATCTGTTGCGTGGATACCACCCTAGAACTCACTCGACTCTTCTGTCGGGACCACGGCCTGTGGAGCGACCCCAAAACAACGACATAATTGCTGGGGGGGATAACTTGGTAATTGACCAGCAAGCTCAAAAAATGGCTGACGAGTTTGAAGCTAACTGAAGCCGTGCAAAGGAGGCTCTGCTCTTAGCTCAAGTTTTCCGAAAACGCGCTTACAACAACGGGAGACTCCTAACCGAATTTGAAGAAGATGATCTTGTGGTTCTGAAACCGCACTCACTTGACCTTCTTCGGAACGAGAAAGGAAGGGGTAAAAAGCTCCTTATGAAATATGACGGGCCATTCGAAATCATACGCAAACTCAGTCCAGTCACATATCAATTGCGTCTTCCGGTGTCCTATGGAATTCACCCGATCCTCAACATTGCACTGCACATCTCGAAGTGTATAGGAAGTCACCGGTTGAATTAGGTGAGCGTCCCACGAAGAGTCTAAATCGTGATGACTTCGATACTAAGCCTGAAGCGGACGTTGAACGTATTCTTGCGGAGCGCTTCAGGAAAATCCGTGGTCGACGTATTCAGCAGTTCAAGGTACGATGGAAGGGATTCGGCCCCGAGGATGACGAATGGTTGACCAAAAAAGGACTCGGAAATCCACCCATGATCCTACAAGATTGGTTAGACGCGAAGAAAGAAAAGGTTCATCAACAAATTCGACGGGTAGATCTGGCCGCCGAAGAATGAGTACTTCTCGCACGTAGACGTTACGGTCGCATGATAAAAGTACATATCCTCAGAAGAATATCTTCACCCACCCTGAGGGGCCAGGGAGAGTCGGAACAGATCCATGGATAGATGGTCGCGGTGCAAAAGAAAGCCTTGTAGCCTTATCCTAGCGATCTCTCGGTAATTATTCTCATCATTTCAACAGGTACCGCTCTCCGAGTCTGTTCTCCAACTTAGGCTGATGGGTGATCGACAGCGGAATGTTGCAAAGACATTATAACTGGTTCGATTGCGCTCTCCATATACATATATGTATGTACGGGGACTGACTGTCTTGCGGCTCGGCCCTACTACAGTATTTAACCGGGAAGCGAAACACTCAAGCAAATTCGCAATTCCTGGGCCGAGATTGCATAAATTTGGTGGGGATCTCTTCATAGATCGATAGAGATGTGTCAGGGCTACCTGGTAATATATAGTTTTATAGGGAAATGCCGTGTTTTGATTGAGAATGAGACCATTCTTCTACAAACATCAGATTTTGCAGAATCACGTGGAAGCGAAACACTGCAAAATCACCTGTGGGCCGCAGTTCGTTGCAATCCAGCCCAAGGGGTGTTTATAGTCGTATTCTACGACCTTGAAAACCCCCAGTTCACACCTGTGCAGGAGGAATTGGGCGCCCAAAATGCTGTGCCTCTGACGGATTACATCCACCAAAATAGGGCAACAAATAGCGAAAACAAAGTGGTCTGCCACAGGTTCTACAGAACCTTTTTGCACAATTCCTTTTGCTATGAGCCATTTCTCATGGATAACTATCCGCTCACAAAAACTGGGGCCTGTCTGATGCCTGGGATCCGGGAAAAAGCCACTGTTTCGCTTCTACGTAGTGTTTCGCTTCCTGGTTAAATACTGTATTGCACAGCGATTTCTTGCGTTCACCCAGGCTGAATGATCCTCTCGAAGGGGAGCATATTACTTACGCGCTTCCGGTGGTCCAACCTGAAAACTTCGGCTCCGCAACGGCCGTAGAACCGTGGCGACAGCCCTAGCGGACCGTCTGACCGCTCACTGGCACATTAATAAATATATACACTTCAATGTTCACATTCTTCGAGAATCTACGATTACGAGCGCGTTGCAAATGGTGGTAATTTTTGCTGCAGAGGCCAAATTTTCGAGATGCTTGTTCGTCGAGAGTCTTGTCCTCAATTCGAATTTCGAACCCTAAATCTTATCTTTGAGTCCTTGCCGAATTGCCGCTTAACATTGATTGATGGGGACTTTGCCATACTAATCCAAGCAGTGGTTAACCGAGACTCTCATCATCCTCCTTGTCGATTTGCGTGTAACTCCCTGGTCCCCGAAGGACTCCCATCTGACCGTCTGGACTCGTTCTGGCGTCTTCTCCGCCGGCCGTAAACGTTAGTGGCAATTAAGTCGCGAAGTGAGCGCAAGCTTGGGGCAAGCAGCTTTCGGTGGCCAGTGGAGTTCTCAGCATGAAGTGCGTTTATGTTTTTTCTCGATGCCGCTATTTCTCCAATTGTGGATTGGTCGTTCCGTAGAAAGTCCTCGACCTGGCTCCTAGTTCTGGGGTCGGTGTGTCTACAGGACCTGAGCAGGTCGTGTCAGTCCTGACTTCAGAGCGCGATTCTTGATTACTGAGTTCGTTCGTTCATTCTGTTTTTGAGCTCCTTTTCTGTTGGCAATTTATTCCTGACTATATCTTTTCCCTTCGCGTCCGTCTCATCATTTTACTGTTCGTTCTTCGTTTACGTTTATCAACGAGGCGCTGACTCCATTTCATCACACTAGTCATCCCCATCGCTCTTGCGTCCGCTGGCAGCCGCTCCTAGTCGGTTCAGAGACCGCACTCTAGGTACCTAGCCCGTGAGTCCCGTTTGCCCGTATTTGAAACCTTCCTTTCCTTATCGACGTCGGCGTTTCCGCGCTTCGTTACGATTCTCATTCTTCGCCGACAAGTCCTCCCTTTCCATTTGTTCCTCCCCGTGCGTATACCAACCACGCGCTGACTGCATTTCATGACCATAGTCGCCGCGACCTGCAGCCAATACGTACCCTCCAGTGAAAGCCATCCAGGTGAGTTTCGCCTCTTTCTTGACCTCTTCTCGGCCCCCTCCCCGCTTCACTTCATGCCGTCCCGCCATGTCCCTAACCTCGGTCCCCCACCATCCCTCTCATCTCCCCTATTGTCCACTTCCATCGCACGCGCTCACCCAATAATATGTAGCGCATTCACGGACATCTCCAGACAGCCTCGCTCGCAGACGCCCCGCCACCCGCATCGCCTATGCATTCACGCACTGCTTTCTATTGCTTGGTGCGTCTCCCTCTGTCCCCATTCTTCATCCTTCACCATACATCCCACTTGCTTATCCCCTCTCGCTGTCTTCGCTTCTTGCTTTCCTTCACCATGTCCCCACCCACATATCATCTTTCGGCCCCCGCCTTCATCGCACGCCAGGCGCTTACTATATAATTTCTAGCACTCCGAGTCCGACACCCCGCTCGTTACGCTACCCATACCCTTCTGCTGCGAAGGTCTGGGACTGGACTGGGACGCATACCCTTGAAGCCTTCTTCCCAGCCAACGCCTCCCATACGTCTGCTCTCATCCGAGTCGTTCGTTACGCAGCTCTACGCACTCGTGTCTTCCGCCTTTCCCTATTCCCCTCCTCCCCCTGTTCCCCCGCCTCCCCTCCCCCTATACTTGACGTCGTCGTCGTCGTCCTACGTTGCTCTTGGTGGCGGCACACTCTCCCCGCCCTCCTTCGCTTCTATTTTCTCTTCTCTTCCCCTGCTGCGTGCCGTACTGACGTCCCTCTCCCCGCGCAGGACGAGTCGAGCACGCGCGTGGGTGCCCGAGCAGGGATTATGCAGGCAGGCGGGGACTTCGCAGTGGTGTTGATCGGGCGGGCAGGTACAGGCGTTCCTCTCCCCGCAGGATGAGTCGACTACGAACTACGCCGCTCGAGCACGGAGTACGCAACGGGCTGGGTGAAAGTGCCGCGGGTGCCGCGCGACTGCCCGTTGCCCGTACTGGCGTCCCTCTCCCCGCGCAGGACGAGTCGACTACGCTCAAGGTGCCTTGCCCGAGCACGGGCACGGAGTACGCGGAGCAGAGGTGGGGGCGGTGCTGGGTGAAAGTGCCGCGCGGCTGCCCGCTGCCCTGCTGATGTCCCTCTCCCCGCTCAGGCCGCGCGAGGGTGTCTGACGAGGATGTCCTTCCCCGAGCACGTGGTACGCGGTCCATACCGGGGCTTCGCTGGCGCTGCGGGTGGGGCAGTGCTGCACGCGAGCCGGGCGGGGGTGGGGATGGGGATGGGCTATGACGAGCTCCCCTCTGTCTCTTTGCCCCCGTGCTCGCAGGACGGCGGGGCTATGACGAGCGCCGAATCGTATCGCATCGCCGCCTTGCCGTCGTGGGCGTGGGCCGGTTCGGTGCGCGGCATGTGAGGATCCTCGTGCGTCGGGAGGGGGAGGGCGATGAGCGGGGCGTTCGTGTTCCCTGTGCGCCGCGTGAGTATCCTCGTGTGTCGGGAGGGGGAGGGCGACGCGCGACGAGCGGGGGGAGTCGTGGGGGCGGGTGGCGAGTGGCGGGAGGGGAGCGACGTCCGAGGGGAGTCGTGCGTGAGGAGGGTAGGGCGACGCGTGAGGGGATGTCCGATCGGAAGGGAAGGGGCCGTCGCGTCGTGGCGCCCTTCGGACGCTCCCGCTCCTTCTGCGCGGCGGCAGGCAGGGCGGTGTTGCACGCGAGCCGTAGGGTGTGGAGTGGAGTGGATGGCGGGCGATGAGCTGCGCTGGCAGGACGAGTCGACTACGCCGCTCGGCCGCGGCGAGGGCGTCCTTCCCCTTCCCTGAGCACAGAGTACGCAGGGCAGGGGCGAATGCGGGGCTATGGAGTGGATGGGCGGGTACGGTGCTACGAGGGGCCCGCCTCGAATCTCTGTGGGGTGGCGTGGGACGTTAGGCGCGGGCCCTCGTGCGCCAGGAGGTTGGGCGGGCGGTGTGCGATTCTATGCGGTTCTTATACCTGGCCGCGCAAGTGTCGTGCGCCGTGAAGGGCGACGAGCGGGTCGTGCAGTCGAGGGGAACAGGGGGTCGTCATGGCGCGCGCGACCCCGCCGTGCGATTGGGGTGGGGTTCGTACGCTCCCGCTCCTTCTGTGCGGCGGCGGCGGCGGCGGTGCGCGCCTTTCCCATTCTCACTCGGGAGAGGCGTATTTCTAAATGAGCCATAGGCGCTCGTCGAGGAACGGGGCGGGTTCAGCGGGTGCGTGGAGGCGGATTGTTAGTCGGTGTTATGGCGTCGACCCTGCGTGCACGGTGGGCGTGCTGAGCTGCTGATGTCGGGGGGCGGGTATCGGTATCGGTATCGCCTGCGCTGAAGTAGCCGCGCGCGAGTCCATCCCTTCGCGCGGGGGAGGGGGAGCGGCGTGCGCGCGCTGACGTGGGTGTGGGTGTTGTGTCACCGTCATCGGGACGTGGTACGGACGGTGCGGCAGCCTGCGCGGATACGGAGGAGCAGGAGGGATCGTGGAGGTGGACTGCTATCGCTATGCAACGACCCCACGCGGGCGTGCTGAGCAGTTGATGTCGGGGATCGGTATCGGTATCACCTGCGCTGAAGTAACTGGGCGCGAGTCCATCCCTTCGCGCGGGGAGCGGGGTGGAGCGGCGTGCGCGCGCTGACGTGAGTGGGGGGTATTCGTGTCGGTGTCGGTTTCGCCGGCATCGCCACATGGGAAGCGGGAAGCGGCGGACGTACGTGCGGGTACAGAGGAGGAGGCAAGATCGTGGAGCGGACTGCTATCGCTATGGTGTCGCGTGGGTCGGAGTATCGCCTGCGCTGAAGTAGCTGGGCGCGAGTCCATCCCTTCGCGCGGGATCCGGAGAGGGGTGCGCGCGCTGACGTGGGTGTGGGGTGCGGGGTGTTCGTGTCGGTGTCGGTGTCGCCGCAAGCGGGAAGCAGGAAGCGGGAAGTGGTGGGGACGTGCGCACGATACAGTCCAGGAGGAGCACCACCGTCACTGTCACTGTCCTCCCGTGACTGCATAGAACTTGACGGGGGCACGGTGCGAGGGGAGGTGCAGGATGCCAGCGCGTCTCCCGAGGTGGTACGGTCTGGTGTAGGTGCTGGTGCTGGTGACGGGCGATTTGGGAGGCGGCGTCTTTTCTTTTCTACTGGGTTATTACTCTAAACGTTCTTTGATCATCACGCTCGTGGCCCGGGCGGTGTGGTTTCCGTTACCTATGTGGGCGGCGTCGCACCACTGTTGCGGCAGAAACTGTACCATGTACGGGCCCGGCGTGTTTTTATGGTGTATGGCCGCTGGAGGTCGGGTCGGTGTGCGCACAGCCCGCGCGCGGCCTTGCGTTTTGTTTTGTAGCCCAAATATGGAGGAGGAGGATATGGTGCATGGCCTGTCGGGTCGCCGGGTTACTGCGAGCCTCGTTGGGATCCTCGGGCGATGGGCCTGTTGACTGACTTTTTGGTACAATAGGATCTGGTGCATTGTCTTATCTCGAGCTGATACCCATGTACGATATCGTCCACATCGTTGCAATATATTCCTCACTTCTCTCCAACTCAAACCAAATGAAACGGCGTCGTAATGTGGTGTAACAACCCTGGTCCCTGTATCTCGATCGTTCATCCAGCGTCGGCAATACGTCTCCCGTCCCACGTCCAACCATTCCGCACAACTGATGTGGCGATGAGACGGGCAGTGGCGTAATCCGAGTCTATACAGTTCAATAACCGGAGTTCGCCTCTCAGACGAATCGCCGCGATACTACAGTTTTCAACCGGTCAATGGGACACCACCACTCACTGGGACAGTCGGACAATTTGCCCCGTTGAGCTCGTAGTTCTGACAGGATTGCCTCGCAATAAATTATGCTTAATCTTGTGGGTATCTTTCGATGTTCCATCTAATTTGCATGACTGCATATCAATGTATCAGGCCTCGGCAAAATCATCTTGACGGAACACAAAACAAGACAACATTTAAATGATCCGTTTCAGGTACAGTAAAGACATAGGACCCGTTGTATAGTGCATGTAAGCATGCCTAGCCAATATGAGTGTATTCCGACCCATATTGCGTGAAGAGGAAACGGTTTTTACTTTGCCGAGAATTTTGTCCCAAATAGGAAGTCACCATAAACGAAGATTTGTCGCCTTCAGTGCTCGGACACGTGAAAACACAACAACAGAAACGCATTGATTTCTTGTATGACCACGCCGAATGGATTCTGGACCGTTATTGCGAAGAACAGACACTCATTTTGACTGATGGCTGTGACCATCATCACGCTTTCGTGACTGTCCCACTGAGTGGTGGCAGAAGTTTGCTCTGGTTAGCCTGGCAGCTGAATCTCAAAAATTAAAACCCCTTGCATAGAGATGTACAATGCATGAATGAAGGTTTTGGTTGACTAGGAATTCCAAAAGAACTTCAAAAAGCTCTCAAATCAGCGATTCGATTAAAGTGTCCCATTGACCGGTTGAAAACTGTAACTCTCATTTAACGTTTGGATTCACAAAATCCAATGACATGAAACTTATTCGCTGGTCGTCCCATTCAAACTCATCTTAAATACTGTGTCGTTATTATCGCAGTTCGATAACTGACTCCAAATTGCCTCTACCAATTACATACATACTCTTCTGTTGGGTTGAATTAATCCATGGTCTGCACCTGGGCTGCGCCGGAAATGGGCTGAAGCCCACTCCAACGGTCCTTGACGAACACTAGGGAATGCGCAGTCAGTAATAAAGTCCCCGCGAAACGCAAACTGCAGAAAATCGTGAAACCCAGTGGCAACCCACTCACACTCAGTGGTAACAGGAACGTGGGCGAAGTCTGCAAAGTTGCCCGTCTGTATGACCAGCGCGCCGCCGAATGCGGCACTCAGTGCAATAGCGCTGCCACAGTTGCCGCAGAACACGCGCGTCCCTGTAGACGTCAGAAAGTTGAGATTCCAGACATTAAAATGAGACACCAGACAGCGATTCGGCGTACCACGATTCCCCGACACCGCTGTGGTATTGTACTCCTTCACAGGCCCAATGATCGTGACGTCCTTCTTCGGCGCGAGAACGTTAATGCTGAACGCGCTCCCACTTGTCTGTCTGCAGTCCGTACGGTGGCACACAGTCTGGCGGAGAAATAATTTCGTCCTCGGGATGGAAAGCTGCGGCAGGAGGAACGCACGGCGCACCTGCGCTGGATGTGTTGACTTGAGCTCGACGGTGGTCTGGCCACAAAGACACGCTCCCTTGTGAGGCATTTTCAGCGGCGGTGGTGATTTATTGATTTACTTATTTGAGGGCCCAGGTGGTTAAAAAATTGTTGTTGTAGGTAAACTGAGTGGTAGTAGGTGCGGGGGTGCTATGCGATGGAGGAGTGGATTTGGAACGCAGTTTGGGCGCTGGTTTGTAAATAAACGACTGGGCCGCCGAGGCCGGGAAGGATGACGTCAGTAGCGGTAAGATTTTCCGAACTATGCCAGGCGGTTGACTCACATTTGCAAGAAATCACAATCTTTTGTGTTGAAATCGGAGGACTTGGGTCCGTGCGTGCCATCAAAGTCGTGCGCTGTGCGGAGTCTGAATCACTCCTTGCTTCCTACCACCACCATATGCATCCCTCTTCCCGTTGCGGTATCACCCCAGGCTCAGTTCTCCCGTCCCATCCCTTCCATTCCCGCTCGTTCCCTTCCTCTGGCTTGCGCAGGTGCCCACTGCCGCGTCGCGTCGTCAGGCGTCTTGTCCCCACAGTTTCGCGCGTTAGGACCTCGAGGACTAGAGAACCTATGCGGCTATTCGACGCGTTTGACGTCTTTTCATCCCGGATTCTACATGTTTTGTGTGCAGTCTCTTGATTCTTTTAATCCGCGGTCGCGCCGCAGATTAGATTCGTGATACAGTGAGTGGCTCTTGGCTGACTTCGAGGATTTTGTTGCCCAGTGGAATTCATGTAGGTCGAGAGTGGGGTGGTTGCAGTGATTTCGCGACTCGCATATCTGGTATGTTCAGACACATGTTCCAGGCCTGTCTATTATTCATTCGCCTATTTGTACGATCTGCGTGCGACGATACCAGTTGATGTATGTTTTCCTCCGCCTTCTTCTTGGTCCTGTCTGACGGACTTACAGGCATCGGTCATCTGTTACATATGTCTACCACCGTGTAGGCATTGCCGTTGGGGGAGTGTCACCTTAGTCGCACTGGACTCGACCCCTCGCGCAGCGAGCGCGGTAAGGCATTTATACAAACGTCGTCCACTTGGATGCTCCCTCACTATCCGGGAAAATGCATTGTACCAGTATTGTACCCTTGCCCCGGACACCCAAGTGTTAGAACCATCATAGAGCGCGTCATTCGGGAGGAACGGAATGCAACCATCACGGAAGAATTCTCCGATGCTCCCTAAATTAACCCTCCCTTGGGTTACATGCCAACATAAATGCTATATCTGCAGAAGTGGAACCGACCTCATGATCGGGCTGTGTTCGCGGAACTAAAACGACCCGTAAATTATTGCACACGTCCATCGTCATGGGACGCGCGTTCCGCGCGCTATTCGTGGACACAGTGATATGAAACATCCGCTTTGTCTAGATTGGTAGTCTCCGCCTTCATCACAAACACCAACTCAAACTCAAGCTCACGATGGTCCTTGTTGCTCTCGCCATCGCAACTTTCGGTGCGGCTTCAGCAGTATTCTCTGCATCTACTCCGAAGCCTCCTGTGCGCCTTCTTGACCTGGTCAAGCGAGGAGGCACAGTCAGCGGCCCCGTCCTCAATACGGACTTTCCTGACCCAGGACTCATACTTCCGGACGGGCGACCCCCGTGGTATGTCTGTACGCACCATCCATTCCCTTGGCCATGTAGCAGAGATGATTGGCAAGCGCACAGATTCGACTTCATCTTCCCACGGCAAAGTTCCCTATGCAATTTCGGAAGATTTCGTTAGCTGGACTCCAGTTCAAGGAGACGCGCTGCCCAACCCGGGAAGCTGGGTGTCTAAATCGAACTCGGCTGTATGGGCACCCGATGTGAGACAGATCAAGGCTGCCAGCTACGTGATGTATGCATGTCTCTCGTCCCTTCAACCCGCTCCGGGCTCATATATTGTTCTCTGTCAGGTACTACACGGCCTTCTCAGCCGCCGACAATAATCATTGCATCGGCGCAGCAACATCCTCTACTCCTGCTGGTCCATTCACACCTCAATCTGCCCCCATCCTGTGCGATGCCTCTGGCGGAGGTGTTATCGACGCTTCTGGATTCGAAGCCCCCGGCGGTGCGCTCTACCTCGTCTGGAAGGTGGATGGAAACAGCATGGGCAAATCCACACCCATCTTCATCCAGCCGCTGGGAGCAGACGGGTTTACCCTCCAGGGAAGTGCAACTCAGCTGATCACAGATGATACTGTCGATGGAGGCATTGTGGAGGCTCCGAGCCTGGTGTACTGGAATGGCTGGTACTATCTGTATGCTTTCACCCACCATCTTTGTCATTTGATGTGCTCAATGCTGGCCCAACTCTGCAAACAATACTAGGTTCTTTTCTTCAAACAGCTATAATAGTCTCTTGTACGACATCAGCTACGCCGTTGCCAGGAGTGCGACCGGACCGTACACCAAGGTTCAAGCTCCCAACGCACCGTTGTTCACTTCGGGTAAATGCGGGACTGCTGGTCCTGGAGGGGCCACTGTCATCAACGTGCTGGGTGGGTCTCCTCCTCACGTGTGATTCCATAAGGCTGCAGGAATCTGAAATGCCTTGAAACCCAGACCAATACGTCAATGCTGTCTTCCACAGCGACATCAACGGCAAGGACGCTTCTGGCGGTCGGGCGATGTGGCAGATTGCTGGCCTCACGTTGAGCAATGGAGTCGCTACAGTGAATTGCTGAGGCAGCGTATGGAAGTAGAGAAAATATACCTCACGAGGTTGTATGTATTCACTATGCAGAGATTTTGCCGAGCAGCCAATTATTTGTACCGGTACCAGGTATGTCGGAGCCTTTTATATGCTGGATCAGAATTTCAGCTTTGATTCTGCGCCTGAAGGCCCTGAACCAGTAGTTTTGACACGACAAAACCGTATGGATCGCCCGCAGGTTGATTGGAACCTCCGGATGAGGAAATCGATGAATTGAAACTCACGTCAACGTCGTGTATACGTATGGACGATGCCTGACGATGCTTTATGGTTTTCGTTGTATTTATCCCAATTGGGCCGAAGTGGTTCAACTTTTAGAGAATTCTTGTGGCGGGAAATTTACAAGGCTCCTCGTCCGCTCCTATCCAATGTACACGCAATACGAGTACCAATTCAGGAAGGGACGGCTATTCACACTGTGCTTGAGATTCGTCGATCTGACATTTGGGCCCTTCACCACGAAATGCACCGGCTCGCCGGTCCGGAGACTGTCTAAAAGTTGATCGCACCTGAAAATGACCATGCAATAACATGCGCATGACGGTCTTGCAGATCATTTGTGCAACATCCAACCATCATACCCCCAAGTTCTTGACAAGACGCAAAAATGCAGGTCGTGTGCCGTAAGGACCGACTTCAACGACATGGCATTGCCTGCTCCTAACCAACCTACTTTCAACTTGTCAAGCCGAGGCCGACGTGAAACGGCTGGTACTCGGAGGCTAAACCTCCGCTTGACGTCGGAACTCGTTACCATGATCTCGTCGGCAGTGCCTGGTTACCTTGCCTCTTAGACCGTCGCCCTGTTCTTCGAGTCTTTACATGGACTGAGGCCTGAATACCTCCCCCCAGCCTTCACCGTCATTTCGTGCGCCGCTTTACAATGAACAACCCGAGCACTGACGACATTTTAGTCGCGCGGGATCGGTGTGTGCATGCGTGCGTAAAGTCCGCGTTAGCTGATATTCGACAGGCAGATCACGGTCTTCCTCTCCCTTCCTGCGCTAGGAAAGTGGTTTTTATTGACCCTACGACAACGTCTGACAATGGCATATTCAACAGCGATCCTCGTCTACGACTCCCTGCTTACTTTGGACTCAGAGATCGAGCACATATGGCTTACCGGACGGAAACGAGGGTCGGCCTGGTTCATATTCATTCGCTTCTGTGCTCTCTGCGGTAACATAGTGATGTTCGTCCTGATGTTTGGAGACTTCGCATTTGAGGTAAGCGAATCCGTATCTTTCCTACAAACGGTCGCTGATTCTGCTCAGACGCAAATACGTCGTGTCTGTATCATGAATTTTCCACCCAGCCTAATGGGTCGTGAACAGATGCAATCGGCTCAACACGGCGCATGGTCTTCTTATCGTAGTCCAACAGCTTGCTGTGGGGTGTGCGTTATAACTTGGCTTGATCCGTACTGGCCTACCCATCCATCTTCCCAGGTACCCTGATCCTCCGGGTGTACGCCATGTACAACTGCAGCAAAAAAGTACTGTACCTCCTCCTATTCTTGAGCATATGCACAGTAGGACTAGGCACGGTGAGTCGACATCCAAAATCGCCAACTTTGGGTGATATATCTTCTAGTGGTCGGCATTGCCCTCAGGACCCGCCCCCACCTTCCAGAGTAGCATCACCGGCTGCCTAACTCTGGCATCCAAAACCCAGTAAGCACTACATCTTCTCTAATCGATATCCTAACCACCGCTCGTAGGGCGATGCGTGAGTTACCCCCTTTCTCCTTTGCCAAAGGTCTTACTGCCGTCCAGGCATGGCGGCCGCCTGGGAGGCCGAGTACGACGATATAATTTTCCATAGAATTCCCCCATTGATCCCGTCTTCGCAGACTCGCATGCGAGTAGACTCGTCACCAGTCTGCCCAGAGACGGCAAAATCTTCGTGCAAGCACGTTGCCGTAGGCAGACTGGTAGTTCTCGGATGCTGTGCAAGGACTGCGCGCGGAGTTTGAAAATATTCCTTCTCTGCTGTTCCGAGCTCAATTTCAGTCATTTCTCAAAATTCAAAAGCGATGGGGTCTTTAGAATCCGGATATCTTGAAAACTGCCTCTTTAGATTTTTTTTAAATGCTGCTGTGCGCGAGCACGAAAAATCTCATTTATAGGGCGATGCACCGCCACAATGATGCCGACGATCGGCACCACCCAAAATTTCAAACTCCACGCGCACAGCATTGACATCTGACGAGAACTACCAGTCTGCCTACGGCACAGTGCTTGCACTAAGTTTTGCCGTCATTGGCAGACTGGTGACGAGTCTAGCATGCGAGATATTAGTGCTAGGACTCACAATCCGCCGTGCCTTCAACCGACCGAACACAGCAGTCGTATTCCGAGGCTCATTGTGGGATGTTATAATGCGCGATGGCACGTCCCTTGCAGCTTATGATCCCAACGCAGACTAATTCATAATCGCAGGCGTGATGTACTTCGGGTAAGCGTGCGCCGAAAGTCGGAAAGTTGAACGGCTGGTTGAGACATACATCCCAGAGTCATCTGTCTCGCAAACCTTGCGAACATCCTCATGCTCAATGTTCGTCCGCCCGTTCCCATTCCCATTCCTCGCATGGCTAATCTCCTCGTTAGTTCGGCGATGTAGGTGATCTACATGCACGTCTTATAATTTGACCTATAACGCGCACCGCTCGCAGGTGATTACCGCCAGCAATCTCGCATCCTTAGCTGCGACGTATGCGTTCTTTATCTTGCTCCATGCTGGATACTGACACTGGAAACTTGACTTCCAGGATTTCCGTCGTGATGATCTCGCGGCTCATGCTGAACCTGCGCGAGGCAGCGTCCTCCCGCGCAAACGGGCGTTTCGTGTTCTCTTCCACATATTCACAGTCTCCGCTGGCGGGATCGTTTCCTTTTGACTAAGACTATCTACACGATATTAATTTTCGGATTACATTATACTCCTGTTGTATCATATCTCTAACCTCGCGGTATTACAGTAGCGGATATCAAAACTCAAATAATTCTCCATATAACTTTGAGCACTGATTTCCAAGAGTAGGCGAGATGATTGGGGCAAAGCTAGAGAGCATTGTCTGCTGTAAGCACTTGTTTTGTCGACCGACGTTGTACTTCCCGGATGCCGATCGCCTTCGTAGCAAGTGTGTTAAATGCACCTGGCTTTCAAGTGCGTTGTTGATTGCCACCCGTGTCACCTTCTCCCGATTTGATTATTGCAACCACAACTTTCAATAGAACAAAGTCGAGCTCGAGGTGTGTCGACCGCCGCGAATGAAGTTATGCAGAAATAATAATTTCGCGGGCGTCCCAGCAGGGCACCATTCGACACATTTAACACCGGTACCTTTCCCCAACGGCCTTCTGTACTCAGTTCCCTATCTCTGTTTTCCTGATGCCCTCCGTCTCATTCTTCTAACGCGGTTGTTCCCGGATCCGACAGCCAAGCTCAAACAAGGGAGACACAGTCGTAATTCACACGCACTTGGCCGACGTTTGCACTGTCGCCCACCTGTTCCATTTTAGGTTCAGCTCGCGCTGTGACGATCGACAGACACACCGATTTGCAGGCAATATATTGGCAGTGGGGGCAAGCGGGGAAGGCGCGGGAACTGGCACCTGACTTTAGGTTGTAGCCATGTCAAATTTTAACGGACAAAGGAGGGTTACTTCATGTTTCAGTTGCATAGCATCTAATATCGAGCCGCCGAGTGAGCTAAAATCTATTTGCTACGACGGGAAAATCACAACCGATGGCTGAAAGCCGTCAGTGGAGCCTTACAGGGCGACCCGAAGGAAGGCAGCCGAAAGCGGCATTAATGCTGAATCTGAATCGTCGAATTCATGAAAGGCTTCAGAAAGACAGACACACGTCGGCCGCGTAATTTCACGCCTGTCTCTCTGAAGCCTTTTCGAACGCTCAACCATTCCGTCGATCCCGGCATATCTGCAAGGCCGGCTCCCTGCATTCCCTAGTGATTGGAAAGGCATGTCGCAACTTGCCAGCCCCACGCAGTCATCTTCCACCGCCTTCTATGATTTCTCCTTCAGATAGGCTTGGGTCATAAGATGGGTTTATTTTTGCGTTGATCATGATTCTGAATTGACGCCCAACGAGGAGGATTCAAGGCCGCCAAGCGGCCGAGCAGCTGCTTGTAATTTATGAAGAGAGTGAGGTGATGGGGCCCATAATTGCTCGATATGGGACAGATGATTTTTTTCCGGGCCCGAGCCTTGAATAATATGCACGTAACGGCATTTCATCCTGGGCAAATATTTCCCCGGCAACAACTGGCCGGATGCCACTTGAGACGGTTTAAGGTGATTGAGGATCTTATTAATATCCAGAGGTAACTCGTTTACAGTCTTCTCCCCTACCTCGTCCCATACGTCTCCCGCGGGCCACATGCCAATCTACACCCTAAACACCAAGATCGTGGATAAAGTCAAAATGGACAGCTTCATCAACCCTCTCACCAGACACTTCACTCCGATCCCGCAACCGTTCGCATCGGGTTCATCATCGCGCCAAGTGAAGATACCTACCGTTACGTTGGTTCCTCCCCCCAGGATTTTTTTATGTACATAGATGGGTTTCAACCATTTCAGAGGTGTTTGGATATACTTTGTTGTCACTTTCACTCGTGGCACGAAGAATGTACATGCGCTCGTCAAATTTGGGAAAAATTGGACCGCACGTTTCGCCAGGCGATAAAATTCTGGTGTGTCGACCGCAAATGTATGTTACATGTATCGGCCACATCAAATCGAACCGAATCGAAGGTAGATCCCGCACAGCAACGTAGCGCTCAAGCACTGTATGGGGATAAGTTCCTTCTTCAATTTCTGTGATTAACGTTGCTGCAGCACAGCCTTGCGTAGAGTTTCCGCTATTGTGCTCCCTGAGTACTGAGTACTTATCTTCTCCCGTCTCCCAGCCACTGGACGGTGCCCTACGTGACGACGTTGCCCAAGCGACGGCTACCTCATAAACGACCTACGGTCTCCCCCGGACCACTACACGCTCGTGAACGGGCTATCCCGGTCTGTATGGGCTAATCATGTACTCCCGTTACACGGACTGACGGTCTGCGATTACCTCCAAAGCCATTCGATGGGAAAAGAGCGGAAAGCCAAACAAACACTGGGAAATGCATCAAATCGGTCCGTGATCCGCTTACCACAGATGCTGTCCTGAAGGTGAGCGCGACCTCCTCTGATATCCATCTTTTTTTATCTCTCTATGCTGCGTTGTCCATGCGACGTGCATTACCGAGCGCGGAATGCACCCGTTCGTGCATTCAACCTTTGGCTTGGGTTTGCACATCCAATAGTTCGGGGCATCTGTCACTCTGACGTCGGTCGACGGTCTAGACCACTGTTGCATCATCTGAAGAACTTTCTTTTGACTGAGCCCTCGTAGCCTCGAGACGGAAAATTTTGAACGAAGAATAATCAACGGTATACTGATATCGTGCGGGGTACAGTCTGCCATTCAGGTCTGCTTCCCTTCGCTTCCAACGCTTCATCACGTTAACGGATACTTTTCACCGCCTCGGTAAGTTGGCGTGTCTCTATTGATCAGCAAATCCCGCGTATCCAGGGACCGATCAAAAGTTCAATTCAGTTGCGTCCCGCCTGGCACCGCCGGGAAAAAAAGTGTATTTAAGGTGTGGGACTCGCCTCTCGATTCTTCGGTTCCCTTCTTTCCACCCACCAGCCTTCCTTTCATTCTTCACGATCTGAGATCGTTCAGCTTTCTTTTTTCTCGTTCTTTTCTTCAAACCAACTGCTTTGACCTGGTGTCTTTCCTCGAACGACCCAAATACATCCGCTACACGCACCCACATAACCGAACACAAGATGCACTCTTCTTCTATCTCGTCCCTCATTATGCTCGCACTCGCCTTGTCGGCGGCTGCGTCCCCGCTCTCCGAGTCCGCCAGCCTGCGCAGGAGGGAAATGTGCGTCCTCTTTTCAGTCCATTCTGAGAAATGCCTCTGAACGAATGTCAAGAGCTCGCCGCTTAACTGACATTGGAGTGGGCGTTTCAAGTACCGACGTTCAAATCGGAGCAGCCACGACCGACGAAGACGGTGGTGACCTCACCAACGCTGTTGCTGCCGCTGTCTCTGCGGCGCTCGGCGCCCAAGTGAGTTCTCACTTTCTTCAATGTGCGTTCACTCTGGCTGACATTTTTTTTTTGCTTCGCAGCCCACGCTCGATTCCGGGGCCGCTGCTGCGTCTGCCGCTGCGGCGCTCAGTACTCCCGCTGCGGTAAGTTTGATGTTCAGAAAGCGAGACTCCTCTCATCGCTTTTATTAGAAGGGTGCTCCTCCAGCTGCTGCCGCTCCCCCGCCCGCAGTGAGTTTGGACATTCCCTTAACCTTCTGACTCCCGCTCATCACTTTTGTTCAAGGCTGCTGCCCCGCCAGCAGTGAGTTTGGATATTGCCTTAACCTCCTGACTCCCGCTCATCACTTTTGTTCAAGGCTGCTGCCCCCCCAGCAGCTGCTCCGCCCGCGGCTGCGGATCCCCAGGCTCTCCAGAGCTCGACGACCATCGACCCTTCTGTGATCCAGACGACTGACGATGGTCAGTTTCATTTTTTCGCCCGAAAGAAACTAACTCCTAATCCTTCGTCTTCAGGCCAAAACCCCCCGGTTGATGGTCAAACTGGGGCAGATGTTTCAAAGAACAACTTCGCCAACGCCTGTGCGCTCACCCTGCCCAAGGTGCCCATCACCAACGGTCTCCAGATCACCAGCGGATCTTGCAACCCCATCCCTATCGGCCAAATCCCTTCGGTCACCAACATGCCCTCTTCGAAATACCGTCAGTAACCCTCTCGAACACTTCGTAGTTGATCTCATTCATTCGTTCACCAGAGAGCCCGAAGAACCTCGACACCATCGCCTCCGGCGAGACCTTCAACATCGTCCTCCAGACCAAGGGAATCCAACTCGGCACATTCACCAACGCCCAGAAGACCTACTTTGCCAATCCGCAGAAGCTCAACGCACAGGGTCAGATCATCGGGCACACGCACATCGTGATGGAGACCATCGACGCCCTGGACAGCACCACGGTCACCGACCCCACCAAGTTCTTCTTCTTCAAGGGTGTCAACGATGCGCAGGATGCGCAGGGGAACGTTCAAGTCCCTGTTACCGGCGGTGTGAAGCCGGGGGTTTATCGCATGTGCACGATCGTCTCCTCGGCCACCCACCAGCCGGCAATTGTCGCCATCGCACAGCACGGATCGCTTGACGACTGCATCTACGTGCGTTCCCCTGTTCACTTTTTGTGGCGTTGCTCATGTGTCCTATATAGTTCACCGCAACTGCCGGAGGTGCTGCGGCGGCGGGCGGTGCGTATATCGAACATGGACCTTTCAAGTATTAACTCGTTTTCATAGCTGCTGGCGCTGCTGCTGCTGCTCCCCCGGCTGCTGGTAAGTCCATCGAGCATTGATCTTTCAAATGCTAACGTGTCGTTATAGCTGCAGGCGCCGCTGGTGCCGGTACGTTCCTCGGGCATTGATCTTTCAACTACTAACTTGCTATCATAGCTGCAGGTGCGGCTGGTGCTGGTATGTTCTTAACCCATTGATCTTTCAAGTACTAACCCACCATCATAGCTGCAGGCGCTACTGGTGCCGGTATGTTCCTGAACAATTGATATTTCAAAGTTTAACTGTGTTCATAGCCGCAGGCGCTGCTAACCCGGGTGCCGGTACGTTGTTCGACTAGTGGCTCTTTCAAGTCTAAGTCTTTTTGTAGCTGCCGGCGCTGGTGCTGCAAAAGGAGCTGGTAGGTCATCGAGGGATCATCCTCGGCCAATTATTTATCAACTTTATTTCTAGCCGCAGCGACTGGTGCCAAGGCTGCGACCGCGGCGAAGGCCGTGAACGCAAAGGCTGGCAAGGTATGACTCTCATTTACGTGCGCTGTATCCGTCCTCACCAATTTCAGGCTCAGGCTGGCAAGGCGAAGGCCGGCAAGGGCAAGGGGCAATAGATTCGAGATATACTTTGATGCCGAGTGAGTAGAGTGCTCGCTTATATTTATGCATATGTATACGGTTTCTTTGGGTCTTTGTAGTATTGTATACCCCACGTCATAGTCGTTCATGAAAGTAACGTAGAAGGAATGAATGAAAGGCTATCCCATATTTCAATCTCTCCCTTTTAGAAGTGGTTCGATTATTTGCCAACCTGCAGAGAACCTGGGATTTCCGCTCTACAAGTTCTTCATCTTCTAACTCGACCCCCAAATGAGTCCCCCCAGCTCCCTGTTTCTCAGTCACACCTATGATGTTGCGGAAAACATTTATACAGAGGCATATTCTGCTCAGGAATTTCTAAGGCGATCCAACCGGATGTCTTCGAGCCCTCGATCCAGCCTGTGTATGTACCAGATTCTCTTCGCAATAAAATTTACGGATCTCAAGGTTTTTAAGCTCAGCCATCTCCGCCTAGTGATTAAGACAGCGCCGGATGATCCGCAAGGTTGGCTTCCAGCGGACCGCCACTTCCGGCACTGATCCGCCTGAATGCCGCCATCCCGCCGCTCCCACACGTTCACTTCACCTTTAAAGGTCCTTAAAATTCTGCTCGGTACACCATGTCAGTGGGACGGAGGAAGAAGCGGCTCTTAAAGGTCTGCGAGACTTGCTCAAAAGGTCGAGAGATTATTATATATTCTCGGCTCTAAATACACCGACGCAACGAGGATAACGGTGAACGTGACCAGAAAAATTGAGTCGCAGCTCCGAACGATGGGGAAAATCACGAGCCAATGAGCCTCGGAGAGATGCAGAATGGTAAAAGCAAGCATTTTGGGCCCAGCTTGGATGTACATATTTGGATAGGCTCGCGCAGGTCAGGAAACTTCGAGACATCCTCACTCGCCTGACGGTATTTCCAAGGTCGAGGTGGAATCCTTTGCCAAGGAGTCAGCATGTTTTAATCTTTTGGGGTCGCAGAGGAGCACTTACAAGAAGGGCGGAAAATCTGCAAAATGTGCCAATTTCGCATAGGGTATCAGACATGGGTTGTCCATCCTCACGCATTAAAGCAACCAGAAATCCAGATTTCAAGACAACCCAGCTTGCTGACCACTGTGATGGGTATAAATTAAAGCCTCGATATAGGGCTTCCATCAAGTTTCTATCAATAATTTTAGCTTCTCCCCATAGCGGCGTGGGGTCGCATTCTCTTCGCCATCGGTAGTATCGTTATACGGGTTCCCAAACTCTCACAGAAAGACCCATAACCCCGGACCAAAGTCGGTCTTCCATCTTCTCAAGATCTCAAGCCCATCTTTTTCAGCCGTAGTCTTCATGCCCCGGAATCAGAGAGTTCGAGATTCGTGGGTTATATATATATATTAGGCCCGATTTCACAGCTGCAACTACAATAACCGTTTCGCGGCAGAGAAAGGCCAAGAAGAGAGAGCTAGATAAGTATATGTCACGCAAGGGCGGGGAGGCTGAGAACAAAATGCTCCATACTGCATACTGGCTCGGCTAACCCATATTAATCTGAGGGCGCAGATGTTGATGAGTCTTTGACGCAGTGGGCGGTGAGGATACCGGAACGTATGAGACCGGAAACACACGATCCAGGCATACTAGCTTGGCTAATCCATAATATGAGTCGCTCGGCTAACCTGTAATATAATCTGAGGACGCTGATATGGATGACTGTGTTCGACACGGGTCCGGACGTACGCGTGCGAGAAAGTCACGGATATGGCTCTGAAACGGCGCGCCCTCTCACTAGGCTATTGGGGAGATCCTGAGGCTCGGGTCGGCCGTCGGTTGGGTATATTTCCCGGTAAAGGTAAGCGAGCGCCGACCCAGAACAAGAACAGCTATTGGAAACTGTCAAGGATCAGAGGACGGTCTTGGACTTGACTACCTCGACGTCCTTCAGCGTCTAGACACATACGATAGACATTGAGACAGCACACAAGAGCAAGAAGTCAAGCGAGGCCCCTTGGCGGGCGCCACCTTGACAGTGACACCGATCCTGTCCGGTACATAGATCGAGGATCACGTTTACCATGACTCTCGTCTCATCCTCCCAAGCGCACACATCGCGTATCCGACAGTCCGTATTGCCAACAGCGGGATTCAACCTTGTGTTGCTCAGTGTAACGTTGGCCTGGAGGTAGAGCAGCGGCATCATTTTGATTGGACAAACTTGTCCCGTCTCCCATGAGTGATAGACAGTGACAATGGCGGCCCGCAGCGCCACGGTCGATTCCCTTGCCTTGGATGGAACATCAACATTCGCAGAAGTGGCGGACAAAACTGGACGCGCCGTCATGGGGACTGATCCATTTCCCGTTCGCGGCACGCATTAAAGGTCTTCGCGGAACGACGGTGGTCATTTAGTCTTGAGTTGGTTGGAAAATTAGAAATCATATGGCTTGGAAGGCGTCCAAGCCATGATTCCGCCCAGAGTCCATGCGAAAAGATACAAGGTGCGGGCCGCAGAAGATATTTGGAGTCTTGTATATCGCGCACCCACAAGCCGCACAGCCTTCCGAAACTAGGTTGCAGCGGTGATCCGGGTTTCAGGCGAAAAACCGAAAAACCGGGGAAATAAATTGTGGAGACATGCAAAACGCGGGAGTAGCCCGCCAAGCCTTCGCCCTGAGCGATGGTGGATATACGGCGTGTATTGCAGCGCCATTTGAGCTGCCGTTCCCCGCCAGACGACCAGATAAATCAGCGGGATTCGAGAAACGCAATACGCCGTTGACCGACCGTTGACACCGTTGAGTCCGCCAAGCCTCGGATGTAGAAGAAGCACAGTACCCAGCAAAAGTTGTAGCGCAACGCAAACGGACCGGCAACTGTAAGTGTAATAGGACCCCAGACTACCGGAAAAGCAAAGGCGGCAAAGGCAAAGGCAAAGGCCTAGGCCTTGAAGTGGCAGTACGTCTGAGTGATACCATCAAACCCTCGCGATGTGGCTGTGTGTAATTTATCGTCGCCTCCACCAAACCACATGCATTGCAGCCTTTAATTGGTTGCTTAACGCTCACGCTCATATCTACTGCGAGCTGGGTCCACTCGCACCCAAGGCAGTAGCCGCACGGAGGCTACCAACTTTCACTTCAGTTTGAATCTCAGGATTTTGGGAACGAGTCGAACGACTAGGTTACCACACTTTTGGGTCCGCACTAAATACACAGTCCAAACCGGTCTTTCTAGCTTGTTTCTAGTTGCGACGTATCCGAGTACTCTCCTGCGTGGCCGGCTGTTCCAGCATTCTGAATGGGATTAAACTGTGCCTCATCACGTCAAAGCAGCCGTTTCTATTGGCTCGGTCACCGCCTGCAGAGCCTCATCAGGACATCCCGTGTATCAGCGTGCATCATTTGAGACGCGGGACACTGCATCAAAAGATCCACTATCTGCCAAGCACACGGCCTTGTCACCGTCCAATTATACTTAATGTGTCAACGCGCCTCTGGGTTCTTCGGTACTTTCTTCCCTCCCTCACTTCTGGTCTTTCGTTCTTCAGGCGATCCGAGATCGTTCAGCTTTTCGTTTCTCTTTCTCACTTCATTCTTTCAATTTTTTATCCGACCCGGTGTCTTGCCTGAACGACCCAAACACACTCGCTACACATACCCACATAAACGAACGCAAAGATGCACTCTTCTTCAATCTCATTCTCGTCACGCTCGCACTCGCGTTGTCCGCAGCTGCGTCCCCAGTCCGCCTGGACAATGGAGATCTGTATGTGACCAGCCCGTAATTCTCGGGGTCGCTTCTGATTGTACTTCTCCAGTAACCTCCGCTCCGATGATGCTAATGTCGTCCGAGCCGTCCAACAGAACGATTTCAGGAAGAAAGGGAAAGGCCGCGGCGGGAAAGGCAGGGGCAAAGGCGGGAAACAAGGCGGGGAACAAGGGGAACGCCGGAAACGCCGGGAACGCGGGCAACACGGGCAACGCGGGCAACGCTGGGAATGCTGGCAACGCTGGAAATGCCACCGCTGGTGCAGGAGGAGCAGTGCGTTCAGATCTTTCGGGCCGATTTGGAGTCCTGCTAAAGAGCTTTTTTGCAGACCGCAGGCAACAATGCTGGCGGTGGGGCGGCTACCGGTGGAGCAGGGGCTGGAGGAGCACTGCGGACCCCCAGGCTCTCCAGAGCTCGACGACCATCGACCCTTCTGTGATCCAGACCACCGACGATGGTCAGCTTCATTTTTATATATAACCCGAGAGAAACTAACTGTAACCGTTCGTCTTCAGGCCAAAACCCCCCGGTTACTGGTCAAACTGGCGCAGATATTTCAAAGAACAACTTCGCCAACGCTTGTGCGCTCACCCTACCCAAGGTGCCCATCACCAACGGTCTCCAAATCACCAGTGGATCTTGCAACCCCATCCCTATCGGCCAAATCCCTTCGGTCACCAACATGCCGTCTTCGAAATATCGTCAGTATCCGCCGAAGTTCGTAGTTGAACTCATTCATTTCGTCCCTCAGAGAGCCCAAGAACCTTGACACCATCGCCTCCGGTGTACCTTCAACATCGTCCTCCAGACCAAGGGAATCCAACTCGGCACATTCACCAACGCCCAGAAGACCTACTTTGCCAATCCGCAGAAGCTCAACGCCCAGGGTCAGATCATCGGGCACACCCACATCGTGATGGAAACCATCGACTCGCTGACGACGACCAAGGTCACCGACCCGACCAAGTTCTTCTTCTTCAAGGGTGTCAACGACGCGCAGGATGCGCAGGGCAATGTTCAAGTCCCTGTTGCCGGCGGTGTCAAGCCGGTGTTACCGCATGTGCACGATCGTCTCTTCGGCCACCCACCAGCCGGCCATTGTCCCCATCGCCCAGCACGGTTCGCTCGATGACTGCATCTACGTATGTCTCCCGGGTTCATTCTCGTGTTTGGTTGCTCACGTATCCCATCTAGTTCACCGCAACCCCTGGAGGCGCTCCTGGTGCGTCCATAGAGCATTGATCTTTCAAGCATTAACTCTTTCTCATAGCTGCTGGCGCTGCCCGCTGGAGGTGCTGCTGCAGCTGGAGGCGCTGGCGGTGAGTGAATCGAACATCAATCCTTCAACCACTAACTCGTGTCTATAGCTGCAGGCGCTGGTGCAGTCGTCGCTGCCCCCGCCACCGCGCAGCCCGCTACGGGTCAGTCATGTGTCTGCTTCCTCGTCCAATTATTGATTTTCTTTTGTTTATAGCCGCACCGGCAAAGGACGGAAAGGCTGCCCAGAACGCGAAGGATACCAAGGGCGCTCAACCCGCTAAGGTATTATCCTTATCCATCCACGCTGTTCCCCTTTCGTTCTCAGACATTCCAATTTCAGGCCCAGCCAGCCACGGCCCAGCCAGCGAAGGGCAACTCCAACTCCAATAAGGGCAACAACAAGGGCAACAACAACAAGGGCAACTCGAACAAGAAGGGCGGGAAGTAAATCTAAGCCTCTGATTTACCGCCACGACCCCTCACGTTCCCGGACGACATATATTAGCGCAAGCACTGGTATAAAGTATAAATGAGATAAATTAACTTATTCAAGTATTGAAGTATTGTACATCGTTCGGGTTTTATGTTGCTTATCGTAGTATACCTCACGCGCTCTGGCCTGGTGGAGCTCAGTAGTCTAGTCGTTCTTGGATATTTTAAATGGAAGAATGAAGGGCTATTTCATACCCAACCCATCGTTGTGCGCGGTTGGAAGCGTTCACTGAGTTGCGCGTTAACAGCTCGTGGAGGCAAAGGTCTCGTGAGGCACATTCAAATTGTTGTCCTAAAAAAAATTGATCTGCATTACGCGCGCAGACTCGCTTCGAGAGTATTTGGACGGTCAAAGTGCACCTAAGCTAGAGTAGATCCTGCGCCGCTCACCAGGTACTTGTCAATAACACATCGCGGTTCGCTAATGGAATTCGGAATGAGGATGGAGGTTCGGAATATTTTAGACGTACTCAGTTATCTCTCCGCTCTTATCCCCTGCTGTCCGCTGGCTGCTCCCGTGCACAGAAAGGTTACCATAAAAAAATCCGTGATTTAAATGGTTTCAACTTAGAGATCTTGTTCTCCGCAAATTTGGATCCCTCGAATCCCGTCAATCCTTTTTCGCGTTCGTGGCCAAATTCGGCAGTTGGATCCATTCAGAGTTTTTGTCTCCGCATACGTTTTGACGGCCCGGATAACTCAAGGCATGTACAGTTGGAAACGTTGGGCGGAGTTTGAATACAGACGATTATTGGGCGCTTAGCGCTAAGCGCGCGCTAATCAGAAGCGCCAGTGACGCATCGGCAAACAACTTTGAAACAACTGGAGACTTTTCTTGGACTTTCCCCTGACTTTCATCTGCTATCTATGAGCTCCTCTGCGGCGTGACCATTTAAGTGAATCAATATACGGGCGGGCGAAATCTCCTCCGTCAACTGCTCCACGGTTGGGCGCGAGTGTTGGTGGACAGCCAACGGCGAAGACTTCCGGCAGAGTCCTTCACCAGCGCTGAGGAAGCCTGGCAGTGTCGCCGATGTGCGATATCTGCCAGGAATTATAATGTCGCGAAAGGTTGAAGAATCTGTAGTGATTGATGTTGAGGTTGTTAAAATTTTGCGAAATTTTGGGACAATCTGGAATGAAATTTTGAGGGTCAGGGTGGGTGGGTGAAAGGAAACTCAGGTGGTGACTCCTGGTTAATGCCCATGTAGACAGCAATGGGTCCTCGCCGTCGCCCTGATGGTGGCGAAGGAGAGAAGAGGAGTCTGCTCACGTCAGCATCACGTCGATCATAGACCCCGTTCTCCGGCCAACGATCGTACCTCACAGAGGCCATAGAACCTCTATCTATGAGCTCCTCTGCGGCGTGACCATTTAAGTGAATCAATATACGGGCGGGCGAAATCTCCTCCGTCAACTGCTCCACGGTTGGGCGCGAGTGTTGGTGGACAGCCAACGGCGAAGACTTCCGGCAGAGTCCTTCACCAGCGCTGAGGCAGCCTGGCAGTGTCGCCGATACCCGTCTGTTAGGAGCTTGCGACGCAGCGGTGATGCGGTCAGGCTTTGAAGATGATGGATAGAGCCGAGCTGGGACCCCAGGTTCTAGCTGCGGAGCAGTGCGACCAGCGAGGCGGTACCAATCGAAGGAAGCATCTTGAAAAATTCTATAGAAAACTTTTACAAGTCCTCATTTATTCCGATTTTAAATGATCAAGGAAGTCGGACAGGCCAGGAATTGAGGCTGAGTGGTTCATTTGAAGATTCCTTAGTAGAAATGGCATTGGCATATGAACCCGTTTTGATGTTGGACCTATCGGGTAGGATCGAGGAGTGAGGTGGAGTGAATTGAATGGGATGAGTGAACTAGAAAGTGGATGATTTGGGCCAGGAATAGTGGGAGAACCCGTGTTCAAATGTGCGATGAAAGAATGGAGACCTCAAGGGTGAACGGTGAGTTAGACGGAAAAGGTGGATCAAGTTTAGGCAGGAAAATGTCGTGCGGGGCAAGAGAAGGAAACTAGAACAGCGAATGGATAAGGACCGAAGAGTGGGTAACGCAACGGAAATGTCGGAGTAAGGCATGAAACTTGATTGAAGGAAAGGGAATTGTGGAGCATGATTTAAAGGAAAGCTTGTATATCGCAAATGTTCGCCTAAATGGACTGTTGGTAGCCTTTGGATGAAGAATGAGGCCCGGCTCGGAGCTGGAATTTGAATGGATCAGGTCGGGCATATTAGAAGTTAGACATGTTGTGACAGCGCGTTGAAGGTTTGTTCCAAAGGAATAGAAGAATTTGAACCGCGGAGTGCATAGTCTTATAGATAGAAATATTTGAGCTAAGAGAGTTCCAATAACGCAGTGGAGTTTGATTTTGGGGTCGCTTTTGGCCTACGAGCGCGTTTCAAGAATACCAGTTGAACCAATTATTCAGAAGTTTGGGAAGACCGGAGTTCGAGAGCCAAGCCAATAATAGTTGAGCAACAGAGAGAAACCTAGTGCTCCAGTAATGGATGAAAGCCGAGAAATTGGATTGGAATCATTGAATACGTGATGTTGCTTGTGGACGAGTACGTGAGTCGCAATGCATTAAGATATGTGGGCCGCTACGAGTGAGGATACATGAATGCGTGAGTCGCAGATGAGTGCGTGAATCGCAGATGGGTGCGTGAATCGCAGATGGGTGCCTGAATCGCAGATGGGTGCGTGAATCGCTTATGGATGAATGAAAGTGAGTGCGTGAATCGCTTTTGAATGAGTGCGTGAGTCGCTTCTGGGTGAGTGCGTGAGCCGTTTATGAATGAAAAAGAGTGAATGCGTGAGTCGCAGATGAGTGCGTGAATCGCTTAAGGATGAATGGTGTAATGAGTGCGTGAGTCGCTAAATGCGTGAATCGCTTTGGATGAGTGCGTGAGTCGCTTATGAATGAGTGCGTGAGTCGCTGAATGCGTGAATCGCTTTGGATGAGTGCGTGAGTCGCTTATGAATGAGTGCGGAATGAGTGCGTGAGTCGCTGAATGCGTGAATCGCTTTGGATGAGTGTGTGAGTCGCTCATGAATGAGTGCGTGAGTTGCTGAATGCGTGAATCGCTTTGGATGAGTGCGTGAGTCGCTTATGAATGAGTGCGTGAGCCGCAATGAGTGAAGATAGATGAATTGGTTATGGATGAATGCGTGAATCGCTGAGTGAAGATGAAATGAGCGCGTGAGTCGCGTATGAATTAATGCGTGAATCGCGTAGGAATGGCTGGATGCCTGAAAGCGTGATTCGCAAGAAATGAGGAGGGTGAATGAGGTAGAAGTCATGGATGAGTGCATGAGTCGTGAGTGAAGATAGAATGAGTCGCGTATGGATTGTGCGTGAATCGCGTATGAATGCTGGCTGCATGAAAGCGTGACTCGCGAGGAATGAGTGAGGGCGGATGAGGTGGAAGGAATGCTTGAGATGCATTGGATGCGGGAAGCGCATGATTTGTGAAAGATGAATGAGCGTGAGGCGCATATGAATGGCTGGATGCATGAACTTGAACAAAGTGAAGCGTGACTCGCAAAGAAAGTGATCATTTGGGAAACGGATGAAGAAGGATAAAGTGTGAATAGCTCGGGAATGTAGAGTGGTAGCGGGATGGTACATGCAGGGAATCGTGCTTGTCTGGATGAAGAAAAGAAGCGAGTCAGCAGACAACTTCCGCTTGGATAAAGGATTTTAAGTGGTGATGGCGAGCAGATGCCCGAATTCGTTATTAGCGCCTGGAAAGTCGACCAGCAGGACCACGTACATTTCAGATCCGCAAAATCAAAAGCATTAGTTGCGTCGGCAACGCAGTATTAGCGGGACGGATGCCGTCCAAATCCGTTAGTATGTTCGTAAACTCGATGGGCAAGCCCACGTATCATGTCCAATAGCGCATTGAACGATGCCTAGGGAGATAATGACACACATCGTAAGCCGGCGCCCCCGATTTTAGACGCTCTTGAGCGGCGCAGACGGCGAGATGGCGAGAGGGATCAAGAGCCAGTAATAGAGCTTTGGCTTGAAGACTTGGCCAGGTTTCAAGAGGAAGCAGAGTGGATGTATTGAATGAAAGGAAACTCAGGTGGTGACTCCTGGTTAATGCCCATGTAGACAGCAATGGGTCCTCGCCGTCGCCCTGATGGTGGCGAAGGAGAGAAGAGGAGTCTGCTCACGTCAGCATCACGTCGATCATAGACCCCGTTCTCCGGCCAACGATCGTACCTCACAGAGGCCATAGAACCTCTAAACATGCACTTCTGACTTCAACCTTCCTGGATAAAGCAAATACGGGACCTTCTGCATTCTCATTCTCCGCCTAATCATCTTTCATCCATCATTTCTTGCCCCGCGGCCGACCCAGTCGGATGAAATACCAGCAAGAAAAGAGTAGCTCAGTCGAATGGGATCACAACACGAGGCTCCTCAGACCTATCATCGTGACGGCTGCAGTTGGCCTCTTATGTCTCTGCCGTTTACCAACCGAAAGATTGGTCGACATTCTGGTCTACAACTTGTCGTTCGAGCCTCACTTGACGCACTGAGTATGGCGGATTTGCACGAAGAAATATGTACGGTGTGTGGTTGGTCTTCAGGTTGTTCTCCATAACGGTGTTCACGCATTGCATGATATGCGGCGGGGACTCAAGTGCGTCCAACGCGTACGGAAGGATCTTCAATCCCATCACTCGCGCCGTCATGGCAACTACCGATCCATACGACTTCAAGAACAGAACAGCTTCAGTGATTCCGTGAATTTACCCTTCGAACTGAAGCTCAATCAACGAGCACCTGAAATTTGGTCAGTGTGCTCACACAGTCACTCGTCAATAGAAAAGACAGAGATTCATTCGCTCCCGAGACTTACCATTCATGCGCGGTCCAAACGTTTGGTCGCTGCGACATATGGGCCTACAGTGTTCCAATGTTTTAAATCAGCATTAACACGCATTCACGTCCACGCCGCTTGCTATAAGCTCGGTTCCCTATCAACGATCTCCAGGGTTTGGAAGGTGCCAAGAAGTTGCCAAGTCCGTCTTCGCACCGGTGACCGCACTTAACATGCCGAGGTGGAAGGCCCCTCCCCTCTCCCTCCCCTCTCCCACCACAAGCGATCTGAGATCGTCCAGCCTCTTTCTTTTCTTTTCTTTTCTTTTTTCGCCACTTCAGGCTTTCACTATTCCGACCTTGTGTGCCTTTCTTGAAGAATCCTATACACCGTGATTCGCCGCCACACGCACCCCTATAAACGAAGACGACGATGCACACACTTCATTCCTCATTACGGTCGCCCTCGCATTGACTGCAGCTGCATCCACTGGAGCTCCCCGATGGAATGGCGAAGATCTGTATGTAGCCCGTGCGGTTCTGGGAAAATGCTCGGAGCTGGGAAGTCTTCTGATCTCATTTCTCCAGTAACTTCCGCTCCGATGCACCTGCGCAGGATAGCATTGTCAGGTCGGTTACCCAGAACGATTTTGGGAAGGCCAGGCGCCATCATCGGCACCGCAAAGGCGGCAAGGGCCGGGAGCGTAGGCACGTTGGGAACGCTGGGAATGGCGGGAACGTTGGGAACGCCGGAGTCGCTGCTGGCACTGGACGCCCCAGGCGCAGGCGCAGGAGCTGCCGTGAGTTCAGAGTTTCTGGACTTGAATTTCGCCGAAGAGTTTCTCTCACAGAGTGGCGGTAAAAAGGGAGGGAAAGGAGGGAACAAGGGTAACGCCGGAAGTGCTGGCAACGCTGGAAATGCTGGCGGGGCCACAGCTGGTGCAGGAGGAGCTGCAGTGAGTTCAGATCTTCCAGATTTTTTTCCATTTCGCCGAAGAGTTTCTTTTGCAGACTGCAGGTAACAACGCCGGCGGTGGGACGGCTACAGGTGCAGGCGCGACTGGAGGAGCGGCTGCCAACCCCCAAGCTCTGCAGAGCTCCACGACATCCACCCTTCCGTGATACAGACCACCGATGACGGTAAGCATCATTATTGAAACCGAAACTCGATGTGAACGGTTCATCATCTAGGCCAAAACCCCCCGGTTGCTGGTCAAACTGCCGCAGATCTTTCGAAGAACAATTTCGCCAACGCCTGTGCTCTGACACCCAAGGTCCGATTACCAATGGTCTCCAAATCACCAGCGGATCCTGCAATCCCATCCCCATTGGCCAAATTCCCTCCGTCGCCAACATGCCGTCTCGAAATATCGTAGTATCCTTCTCGCATTCTGTGAGTCAAACTTATTCATTCGTCCCCAGAGAACCCGAAGAACCTCGACACTATCGCCTCCGACGTCACCTTCAACATCGTCCTCAAGACCAAAAACATCCAGCTCGGCACCTTCACCAACGCCCAGAAGACGTATTTTGCCAACCCACAGAAGCTCAACGCTCAGGGCAGATCATCGGGCACACGCACGTCGTGATGGAAACCATCGACTCGCTGACGACGACGAAGCTCTCGGACCCGACGAAGTTCTTCTTCTTTAAGGGAGTGAACGACGCGCAAGATGCGCAGGGGAACGTAAATGTCCCAGTTGCTGGTGGCGTCAAGCCGGGGGTTTACCGCATGTGCACGATCGTGTCCTCGGCGACGCACCAGCCGGCGATTGTTCCCATCGCCCAGCATGGTTCGCTTGATGACTGCATCTACGTGCGTTCCCTGTTATTTCATCATTTCCCTGGTTGGTTGCTCATGTATCGCATAGTTCACCGCAACTCCTGGAGGTGCTACCGCCCCCGCTGCCGGTAAGTGCATCGATCATCACTTGTCAATGATTGACTTTCTTTATAGCCACAGCAGCAACTGCGAAAACCGCAAAAGGGGCGCAGCCAGCGAAGAATTCAAAGGGCGCGACGGTATGATTCTCATCTATTTACGCTGCGTCCGTTTTTACTCATTCATTCCCCTCCCAGACGAGCAAAGCCAAATCCGGCAAGGGAAAGGGCGGAAAGTAGATCTATTTATGTTCCACAACGACAAATAGTAGCCCGCGCACTGGTAGAAATTTGATAATTAATCAGAAGTAATGCACATCTTCGGGCTTGATGTTGGTTAGCCCACGACCCGGCATTTCAATTTGGCCGAGAGCTCATTCATGGAAATAGAAACCGCGAATTGCACTTTATCTACTCTCCATACTTCAACCGGTTCCATTCTTGAGGAAGGCCGTATTCAGGATGACCGTACTTCAGTAGTGAAATTTGGGCTAGCCTTTCGATAGCGCCTTTCTGGAGGAACTGCGCAGGGGATAATATCGCGGTCGGTTGCTTTCTCCTCGCCGAAGTACACAAATTCTTGAATCTGATGCTTTCTTTCCCGTGTCAGTGTTCATATCTGAGATCCCAAGATGTTCACTGATGGGCCTAAGTAATACGACTTCCGTTGTAATTTCTCCTCGCGTGAGCACTCGTATGTTACGTCCCCTACAATGGGCGAAAACTGCGAATCCCGCCTATTTAATTGTTACAATATTTTTACTTCTCACCTTTCACGTCCCATATCGACACGTTCCCAGATGGCGGATATGCGCCAAGAGCGTCGTCCATCTCAATGACCCAGGGTATCCTGGCCAGTCGGATTAATCACCCCTGCAGCGACCCGATTCCGGTCACATTTAGCGTTTTTACCCTGGTCCGACAGCATATCGTTATTTATAGCAGCAGTGTCCCACCGCGCGTTTCCCACCTTCCCAGCCATTTATATTTACGAGTACTCTAGCCCCTGGCCTTTGGGCGAAGGAATTTGGCCCGGTGACCGATTTGAATTTGGCTCGGTGACCGATTTGAACTATGATATCGCTCATCCGATTTTTCTCTGCTCACAACCAGTGCCCGAAAGATGTTGGGGCCATCACAGATGGAGTGGGGCCAGGTGGATACGTAAATCCAATATCGCCTCCGCCTACAGTATCATTCGCGGCGGTCGCCACCAGCCTATCTACCTGGGTCCGAAACACCCTAGTAATCAAACATATAAGATACGCTACTCTCGAGAGACCTGACATAAACACCTCACTAACACCAATGCTGCTCTCACAGTTCACGTACATCCTTCTCAGCCTCACCGCCGTCTTCGCGATCCCTACGGCCCCCAAGGCTTCGTGGTTTGTCAATCCGTACAATGGCATTGTGGACGCCGTCGCTGCGAGTCCCGACGTAGCGGCCGCCTACTCCGAAGGCGCCAGAGGTACTATCTCCACCCTGTTTCTCCCCTGAGACAAAGTCGGAATGAGTTTGGATACAGACCCCACGGGAACGTACGTTGGCCCAGAAGAACGCTGCATTGGAAACAGGGAGCTCGGGACCGATGCCTGTCCGCCTTGAGGTCAGTTCTCATCTGTTCACTCATTCGCCTTTGGATTGATGTGTTCAGTATACTTCAGGCGGTGTGCGAAATGGTATGACGATGGATTGACGCGATGTACCACGCTAGAAATACGAAATTGATTGATACGGTGGGTGTAAATATGCTACATCCGTTATTTTCGATGAGACCACGCACCACGAGAAACCTCTCCAGTACCTGTATTATATTTTCATGCTAACAATGCTAGGATTATTCCGCCAAAGTTCATGTCTCACAACATGACACGGTCAATGCGACGAATCTGGCACGGACCTAAGCTCAAAAAGAAATCTGAAAAAAGCGACGCGTACCTGATATTGCGATGTTGGTGGGGGAAGTTCGTCAGGATGATCTTGATATCATTGTATTCCGTCGAATCCATCTCGAGTTCCACAGAAGGTAAGGGCTGCAGGGCAGAGTTGAGAGTTTGGCGTCGAGCTCCAGGCAACCCTCTTTTCGCACCGCATCTCGATTCGCCCAGAAGGTGATTGAAAGAATTGGGTATCTATCTGACGCTAAACCAATGCGCAGGTGCCCGAGGTTTGGGAACAGAGATAGATCAATCGGAGAGAATGAATGAAAGGAGAGCAGAATTGCCAGCATGAGACGCGTACGGTTGATACCAAGTCGATAGTTTCGATGCTTCAAACAAGGGGCGTCAATTCTGACCAACGTACCGATATGTACCAGTCCACTGTCAGGGTCTTCGGCTGTGAGAGATCGAATGGACATGGTCTTCGAAACAGATCGTGGTCAATCACTCTCCAAGACCCCATGTGGGGCGACTCCAGTATGATAGCCGTGCCATGGAAGTGGATGGGATGGGCGCTGTGGTCGGGCGGGTACCGCGGGTCGACAATGCCGACATGAAATTCGCCGGCTCAATCGAAGTGCAGCGTAGTTTGACGAGGAGAATAGTAGGCAAGCTAAGCAGCTGCGTAAGAGCTATCGCAGATACTATTAGAGACCCCTTAGTTGGCCACCCTACTTAGTTGGCCACTTGACTCCTATAAGACCAGGGCTTCATAATTATGACTGGGCATAATGTATAAACAGAATACGACCTCCAACGAATGTTCAGACCAAATTTCAGCCGAAAGTGATGGGTTGACCCAAGGGGCTTCCGATTCCAGATTGTTTCAATGTTGTCAAATTCTAAGACTATTTTCGATTCTGATTCAGAAAATATAGACCTCAAAGTGGGAGTTGAAGTGGTTGTTGAGTTAGAGGGGGGGTACATTATTGCCGTATTTGGTTACAGCTCTATTCAAAGCTATGCGGAAAACATAAAAAAAAATTCGGCTAGTTGGTCTTGTTTGTTCGGGACCCCGGAACCGCCTGTTTGACATGCCTTCACGCACCATTTCGCGCGACCTCAAGGACCGGATCCCTGTGCTTTTCTTCGACAAAAACCTATCGGTTCAACAAATATGCACTGTCCTTGGAGTGAAAAAGACTACGGTGTATAATTCCTTAGACTTCCATACTATCTACGGGACATCGTACAATCCGTTAGCGAACCGCTCTGGGCGCCCGCGCATCCTCGATTCCACTGATCTCAAATTCATCCTCGCTCTTGTGGAACAGTGCCACACCATATACATTGATGAAATCCAGGAAAAGCTCCTGACCCAACGCAACGTATCAGTCTCCATTACGACTCTTCTTCGCACCATGCGCCGCTTGGAACTGACACATAAATGTGTGTCTTCACGCGCACTTGAGCACAACGACTTGCAGCGGTCGGCGTTCATGAACCGCATGGCAGATCTCGTGCCCGATCCCAACATGTTGATGTTTACCGACGAGGCTGCGAAGAATGACCGCACGACCGGACGACCAAAGGGCTGGTCTTTGAGGGGCCAGCGATGCATCCAGCGACGAGCCTTCATACGTGGGAAGCGTTACTCAATTCTTCCTGTCATCACGTTGGATGGCATTGTGGCACACGACATCATTGAGGGTTCTGTGAACACGGCGCGTTTTATCAAGTTTCTCGAGGAGCATGTGGCGAGTTCTCGATTCCGATTCCAATGACCTTGCTAATCTATCATAGATTCCTCTCACAAACCCTTACCCAGGACCACGAAGTGTCCTCGTCCTTGATAATTGCAGCATTCACCATGCCGAGGAGGTCCGGGCTCTCGTCGAGGACCAAGCACGTACGTATTTATCCAGCATCATTATAATTATTGACTGTTTCTAGTATGTAAACTGATATTCCTACTCCCGTACTCACCCGACCTCAATCCCATTGAGCAAGCATTTGCATCAATAAAAGCCTTCCTTCGCCGTCACTGGAAGGACTCGTCTCTGAGTCTGATTGATCGTGCTTGCCACAACATCACTCCGGACAAGGCTTGGGGATATTTTCGGGCGTCGGGATACGTGGTATAGCTTAGGAATGAATGAGAGGTGGAGTACTTGAGAAGAATTGAATATATACCAATGCTGTATCGCCTTCCGCATCCAAAATATCCAGGTTTTGCTGTCTCTCAGCGGACTCGGCGGACTCGTTGAACAGCGCAAGGGAAAATTTGAGTTGTTTTTTGGGATTCCATCCTCTCAATGAAGTTTTTCCGCAACATGATTTGCCTCTGAGACGACATAATGTTTACATATTGCACTGAAAAATTGGCTTATAACTAACATTTGAATTCAACTACCTAAGGAGCTGCAGATAGTTTCGGAGTTCTAGCGCAGAGATCTGGACACCGTGTTGTTGCAGGAGGTTCTGTAGTGTGTCGAAATCCATGGTGAGAGGTTTGGCAAGCGTGTTTCTTTGAAACTCGGCAAAGTTAGCTTTGTTCTCCGCCATGACTTCGACTTCACCCCAGCCCGAGGAACAAGCACACTTGGCCAAAGTGGTCTCCATTGTAACCCACCATACCCTTGTCGCAGGTCCTGTGGCTCCCTTTGGTGCAAAAAGTAAAGCGGCAAAACCAAAAGACAAGAAAGAAGTCAAAACAAAGGAATTCAACCATAAGTTCGAATCATCCGAAGGCAACTACCTTACACTGCTGAAGACCATTCTTGCGAAGCACGGGGAGGAGCAGTACAACATTACCCCCAAAATGGTTTGCACCATCAAGGTCCAATTGCCAGGCATGAAGTGAGTCGAGTTTCCATAATGATAAAATTGTTTCCAATTTGACTGTGCTTTAGAAAAACCGAGGCATTAGATGTCGAGGACTTCGAGGAATACACTGAGCTTGCTAAAGCAATTGTCGAAGGATTGCCGGTCAAAGTCACGATCTTCGTTGACATGGGCGAGATTCAGAAACGCTGGAGCCGTGTACGCACAGTTCCCTTCTTCACAGTCTTCAGCTGATTTTTTGACGCAGAAGAGGGACCAAAATCAAGGCAGTGATGAAAAAGACATCAACGGAGAGAATCCTGGCTTATATGACTCAAATGGGCTGTCTGAACTCGATAGATCTTTGGCCCACTTCCGCCGTATACTCGAGAAAATGTATCAGAATGATCACGATTCAGGATACACGTACATTGATCCTAAGACTGGGAAGGCCCATCCTTTGTCGCCCCAAATGATGAAAGAATGGAGCCGCTCAATGGTTTGTCAACCATCCTGTCCAACGTGAATTATTCAACTGACAGCCAAATCACACCAGCATGATGGCGAGACAGATCGCGGAACTCCACCGTCGCACTGGGGTCTTGGTGTGGCCAATGGTCCCCGTTCAGTAGCCCTCCACCCAGACCGAATTGCAGCTGGCGTGAATGCTGCTCCCCAAGGTTCTGCTGATCTTGCAAACCTTGTGACCATAATCACGTCGATCATGGGCCACAACAATCAGGTACCGCATACACCACCGAAAAAGAATACAGCGAATACTCAACAAGCTGCGGCAAATTCCCCGGTCATTCCTACGCCTTCCAAATTGCCTCGGTACCTTGACCACGCTAACACCAAGCTCGGGATTGTGACAGCTCGATCCTTTGAGTCTCCAATGCGCCGAAACGGTTACGGTCCTGATATACTGCACATGCTGCCAGATCAAGACCTGATGGACATCGGAATGAACAAAGGAGATGCCATTCGTCTCAAGGCAGGTGCGCAGGAGTGGTGGAAGGGGCCAGATGCGAAGAAAAAGCGTGGTTGTGGGGAGATGGAAGCTGCCTCGGGTTCCGGTTCCGAGACACCGGCTATTGATGGACATTCGAAAGACATCGACGCCACTCCGCCTTCGAAGAAGGTCTCCTTTGAGCATCGCTGGGATGATGGCGGGAGCATGAGATTCTTCGGGCCACGGATTATAGCTGGATCCGATGCGAAGGGCGTGTTTTATCGTTGCCCCGTTCGCGAGAGGTTTGTTCCTGTTCCTCTCGGTTACCGTTCCACCACAGAGGGGGAGATGCCTGACTCAGATGACGAGGAGCAGGAGATGGATCTCTACAACCCACCGGACCTGCAAAACCGCAGCGATGCTGATCGGGCACTCGACGCAGCACAAGTTTTGGCAAACCTTAACAACGACATCTGATTATTAGGTTTACTGAAGCAAATTTCTTGGCATAGATAAAGAACTACATAATGCATGTATATAATGATAAAAAGTTTCTTGGAATTTTGTCGAACAGACTGCTGCACGAGAGAAAGCAGTCCGAGAGCGCTGACCGGTTTGGGCGGTTCCGGGGTCCCGAACAAACAAGACCAACTAGCCGAGAAATTTTTTACGTTTTCCGCATAGCTTTGAATAGAGCTGTAATCAGTCGTTATCAGTCGAGCACAGCCTCTCCGAACGCAGTAGGTGATCACGTGTTTTGGCAGTCGGCCCAGAAGGCCAGGTTTTTCTTTTCATGAAATTATATACTTGAGCAATACAAAACATCTGGGGAACCATCCTGAGCATAATGGACACCTCCGATACCCGAAATACCCCCGCTGGTAGGCCTCCAGTGCATTTGATCCCTTCCCAAAAAGGGAATTTCCTTTTCTGGAGAGGGGGAGGGGTCGCCGATTTCTCTGAGAAAAAAAATTCGAGGTATGGTGCAAATTTCGTGGCTCGGTTGCCCCTTGGGTTGACCGGGAGCTACGGCATCGCGGATCGGGATCCGAAGCGTGGGGACATCGATTTCTTATCAATTGGACCACTCGCCTCATTTGCCATCGCCATTTCTCCACCATTTCTTCCTCGATCCACGACTTTGGGGGCTCGTTCGGATCCCCCGATGCTGGCCTTCCATCTGAAAAGATACCGGACCGTCCGAGGACGGCAACTGACTGAACTATCACTCTTAACACACCCGAGAAAAGCACGACTTCATTTGTAGGCCAGTCATGCTGGCACCGTCGCGGTCCACGACACCGCTATGCTATCGGTCTGGAACCTTACACAGGACTTTTCAATATACAATCCTTCATTCCGAGACCCTTTTCGAGATTTTATCCAATGACCTCTGATTGCGCTGGAAGCCATTGTCCAAAATCACCCAATTTCAGTCGTGCTGATAGTCGGATTTTTTGGAGGAGATGTCAGGAACTTGGAATGGAGTTGGGCATCCAGGTACGTCCAAATACTTCCCATTAAGTAGCCTGGATCCTAATTTGGCCCATCGCGGCCTTTTTCTGAGCAGCAGAACACTCATTCCTCCCGCGACCCCAATTTCGAGGTTTCCCGTTGATCGCAAGCATGTATTCTGCCCATTTCTATACCTCATATCTACACCATAACTGTTTTAAATAGTGAATATAACCTGTATATATGATTCTGGGTGCAGGACACCGCCATTTGAGAGCTCAATACGTTAGTTGGCGGGGTGGCCAACTAACCTGTTGTTTGGCTATGTTGGACTGCCAGTCAAAATAAATTCCTTACGCACTCAAATTATCGAATATTTCGGTGCTGGCGGACTCGAACTCTTCGTAGGATGCATGCCCTCATTATGACATAGTTTGGCTCGCACTGGCACTGGTATAACACCAGGGCTGAGGCATAAATGCTTAAGTGGCCAACTAACTGGTCTCAAATAGTAGTTCTGAGAGATTGTGCGATTATGGGGACGCTCGCCAGATGTGTAAAGGGAAGTTATATATCTGGCGGAGATTCGAGGTGCCGTCTCCGGATAGTTCAATATCAAGATGTCGGACGTGTTTAATGAGGGGAAGCGTTCGGAATTTTGCCCGCTGAGGCAGTGCCGAACTTGTAAAAACAAACGGCGACGCGACACTGTGCGCACTGCGGGATCCACCACCCAGAACGAGAAACCAAGAAGTATGGTGAATGGGAGGAAGGAAGAAGTTGAAGGAAGAAAGGCTATAATGCTGTGCCAGTATTTGCGGTGATTGATAGATACCATCATGGAGATCGCCGCTCGCTCTTTGCCTCTTCCTACTCCCCAGCCCTTCGACTCCCGCCGTTTCGGGAGCCACAACCACATTGGTGTTGAAATGACAATGTCAATACCCACAAGGACTGCGAAATACTCCGTCTCGATCCACTCTGGTAGGGTTGTGCCCCGTCCGAGTCCGGACAAATCACCTCAATATCTTACCAATGACCATTCACGACTAGACTCCTCTTTGCCCTAGACAAGACAGAAACCTGCATTCTCTTAGTCCAGTTCAAGTCACAAATCTATGATTGTTCCTGTATCGACAGTTTCAAACTCAGCTGAAGTGGTCCAAGTGGAGTGTCCGCCTTCGAATGTCGCCCTGTCAAATCCCATACCTATTGCATCACATATTCGGGTCATAGGGTTTGAACTTGATGCTTTTCTTGCTTCCATTTCGACAGTGAATCACTGAATGCCTTCACCGTTCCGTAACTCGCGGTCATTTGATGCGCGCACGGGATTTATCGCCGCCCCACCGCCCACGCGATGTTCGGCTAACTCCTTCTCGCGCCGGGCTCGCTTCCTGCTTCCACCTCCCCTCCAACGCCGCTCGACCCCCTCAGCGTCTCTTGCGTCCTCCCACCATGCGTCCCGCCAATATCCAGTTCAATCTCACTGTGGACGACTTCGACTCGCTCATCACGTATCCCAACCAGAGCCACTGGACCACCCCCGACCCCTCGGCGGCGCACGACCCGGCGAACGACATCTGGTTTGACGACACGTACCACCGAACGAACGTCACAGGCGCCTCGTTCTCATTTGGTTTCAAAGGTCGCTCTTTCTCTTTCAACCAGCACAACTCGTACTCATCAATGCTTTTTGCGCGCAGGATCCGAATTCTTCCTGTTCGGCTCTGCGGGCCCCGCATTCGGCTCGTACGAGATCGACATCGACGGCTGTGCGGAAGAACACAGCGCACATGCTGCGAAGAATGCGTCGGGGCATCTGCTATTCAGCACGAAGAGCCTGGCATACACGGAACACTCTGTGAAGGTGACGAATCTCGGGCCAAAACACCGCGGGGAAGGAGGGGACCTGCTCGTGGATTTTTTGAAGACGACGGTGGATATTGCTCCGGCGGGGTAAGTCATTTAGATCTTTCTACGGAATTTAATTGACTGTTACTCGCAGTGCGACATTGACTAACACAACGCTGGAGGAGACAGACCCGCGTTTGGTGTACACGGGCAACTGGACTGTACGCAGACGCGCTTCCTCTTTACTTCCTTGGTTAACATCAATCCACAGGAGAACGTCTTCAACCCTCTATTCTCCGGCGGGTTTTCCCGGTTTACAAACGGCGACGCCGCATCTGTCACTCTATCCTTCCACGGTATGTACATGTCCTCGCCGTCTCATTATCTCATTATCTTCCCGTTCTCTCCCTCTTCTGCACGCACTGACTTCTGTTTTATTTATTTCCTTCAGCAACCGCCCTCTTCATCTTCGGCGACAAAACCGACCGCCACGGGCTCTACACCGTCACCCTCGACTCTCGCCCCACAGAGACGTTCAACGGTGTCTCTGGGTGCGGCGGCGCCTTCGCGCATGCGTGCGAAAAGGACAACACCCTCGCGTACTTTGCGGCGAACCTCGACCCGGGCGAGCACACGGTGACGGTGGTGAATATTCCGGGGGAGTTGGGCGCATTTTTCGGTGGGTTGGCTGTCTTTCTCGTCTTTCGAGTTGTTGTTTCCTGCGTTGCTCACGCGTACTGTGCACAGACTTGGACGCCATCGTGCTCACCACGCCGTCCACGTACTTACGTGAACACGCCGACGGGCGGGGGATGGAATCTGTGGAGATGGTGAGAAGGACTTCGGGAGCGACGGGACTTGGGGTTAGCGCTCCGGGGCTTCACATCCTGCTTCTGTTCTTCTTCGTCGGACTGCTGCTTGCGCGTCCGGTTCGACGATAGCTTAGGGTTCGTTTTGGCTTGCTCGGGGGAGTGAATTGTAGGTGAACTGTACGAACTCATCAATTTATCCTTCGATGTTTACCATCCGAGATCCTGGCCGACATTATTGCACTCTGCAGGTTCGCACACTTCTCACCAGCAACATCAGCGGGGGTCACCCGTGTTGCCCACTGGCAGATGTCTCTGATTTCGTTGTCCCCAAGTATGTGTCCGATGGCTTGGCATTGTTATGGGCACCCCAGTTTATGGGATTTCCCTCGATGCAGTCGAGTTGGGATACTGCCAAAGAGGCAGAGACGATGGCATTACTCGGACTCGCATTGGAGCGTAGCTGGGCATCTCTGCAATATAGCCGTATGAGGCAACATCCGCCACCTCCCTGTACTGGTTACCAATGAGTCCGAGCGATACAAAACGGCCAAATTGAACTGTTCTGGACTCGGACATTTTTCTACCATCAAACCAAGGCTGCGTCTCATGGGAACACTCGAGCTGGAAGTTTGAGGTGCTCAATCAGAATTCGTTGATTTTCTGGCGTTCGCCTGGCCCTGAGGGTTTTATCTGTCTCCGGGTCCATGCAATCTAACTTTGACAAATTTCTGCCTAACGACCTTGGAAATCTCCTTAATGACACCGTTGTTGGCCTGACCTCGGTATACCCTCGACGACATCAACATTAACATGGGCATTCTTTCCTTCGAAATAACCCACGATTTCCACGCAAAGATAGATGCAAGCGAATGTTCGCAGCCCTCGCACTGCCTTTCCGCCTTTCCGCCACGACCTCAGATTCACCACGTCCGCGTCAAATCGCCAGCTGCCATGACCACGCACCGCGTTCATAAAACTTTCGATGCGCGCCTCTCTCCGCACTCATCTCTAGTCGCCGCAGGTGTCCGATGCATGGCCACGCCTCAATCACGGAAACGGAGCTTGTCCAATGCTTATCTCTCAGATCCCACAGCTACACATGTATTCGGGGGCACAGGATGAGACTCAGGATAAATATGTGGCACACAACTCTTCCATCCGCGCAGCCACATTCGGCTCCAGATCGTGACACAATCGCGACGACAATTGCAGTGAGATGAGCAAGCCGCTAGCGTCAAATCGGAGGTAGGTGTTGGACTCGAGGGAGCGCAGCTCTGGCACAAGACTTACGGAGTCAAGTGTCTGAGCGAGGGTCGCGTCGGACGGTCGACATACAGTAAGGGTATTACTCAATGTATTATTGATCAACGAAGGAGTGAATGTGGGTGTTTTGCGTTTACGGGGCCGGACTCTATCGTTGATAAGCAAAATATAGGATGATTCGAATTATTTGATAGGCATATCCCCTCACGCGCATAATGAGTAAGTAAGTCGGACATATTTCTCATCCTGCGGACTATCGTTAAACCGTATTCCGCAGCAGGGATTCTAACGTTAACTTAGTTTGTCGACATCCGGACCCCCATAGACATATTTCAAACCATTGCCTTTATCGCTCTCTGCGCTCAAATTCGATTGCCCATACCCATTTCAAAACCCGGACATCGCTTTTGTTTGGATTCTTTCTTTCTTTCTTTCTGATCCCATGTTGAGGCACCGTCAAGAAATTCGGTACCAAGCAGAGCCATCAAGTGAATATTCTATCCTTCCACCAAATTCGGAAGAGACAATACCTCGTACAGATTGCAATGGTCCTGGAACATAAAAGTGAGCCTTATAGGACACTGTAAAGATAGCATACAAGCTCTCACGTAACACCGCGGTACGACCTGATGGTGGCGGTGTGGGCGCTGCTCAGATGTTGTTCCCGCCAAATGATGCGCGTCCAAATTGACACTCTTCTGGGTCGCTGCCCTACCAAAGGCGCATTAATTGAACACAGGATGCCGACGGCATTTGGTTACGAATCGTTGTCAAATTATAAATAACTGCGAGGCGACATAAATTGAATGGGCTCAGCCGTACCCCGCTCAGTACACCAACCCTGAAGACACGCGACATGAGCAATCCAGGACCATACGTGAAGAAACGTCGCACAATCATCGCATGTTCGCATTGCAGGAAGCGAAAGATGAAGGTGTGTCCTCTGCTCCTCTATAACTCATTAGCTGAGGGTTTTCGTCGAGTGCATAACGACAGAACAGCCCCCGAAAAATCCTTGTGCCTACTGTGCAAAGAAGCGCCTGCATTGCGAATATGTTGTCAACGGAGATTCGACTTCGTCATGTACGGACTCATCATCCCCTCCCTCTCCCAACTCCTCGCGGGGACATGCCGCGCCTCGCGACTCAACTACTGGCACACCGGCGCCGAATCAAATTCCAGACTATTTGACGCCACCAGCTTTTGGTTCCGAACAACAGAGGCTGCCCGCCCGACGTCTCTCCACCGTTATCCCTCGTATATCCCGTGGATATCGTGGGGAAAACTCGAACTCACCGATCCCCGAACCATTCGTGTTCTACCCGTTCGCGCCAGCGGAATCCCAGCACTCTCGTGACCCTTCCTGCGCCGCCACTGGACCAACCCAGGTATACGATCTGCAGGCCGCGCAAGCGCGACAATATCTAGCCAACTGTGCGCGAGCCAACTGTGAGCGTACATTGCTGTTGGACCCTTCCGCGCCGCAACCCTCTGCCATCGACGCATACCTGCTACCCGCATTTAGCGACACCGACACGCATCTGCCTAACCTTGATTGGCCACCCTCTAGCAATTTGCCGCGGTATTGACAAAGACTTCTATTGTCTGCTGAGTCAGTGGTTGTACTTATGTACTAGCCTTGTATAGCCTCGAAATCCGATCTTTTCGCCATTAATATAAAAGACTACGGAACCCAAGCGGAGCGTGGGTCATTGGTTTCAGACACGGCCGAGGAGATATTAGGGTCAGGTCTTGACGTACAGTAGACGACTAGATGGTACTCTGATGGTACTGCGGAGCGGCCCATGCTGACGCGAAAGGTGAAATGTAAATTGTAATGCCAGTTTGAGCTGACCAAGGAGAAGAGGCATTTCGGTCCCGAATAAGAGATGAAGAGATCCCCGAGTCAGTGCGTAGTGGGGGCGGGCAGAAGACGCGAAAGTATTGAGTACGCAAGGGTAATCCGGATGAGACAATAGAAAATTCGAGGGTTTTAGGTGAGACACAAGAATCTGCGAGTGAAAGCAGGGAAAGAGAAGCGTGGACGGCAAGCAATTCCGAGCAAGTGAGCAGGAGCAGAGGGGGTCAAGTCTTGGAGAGGGACACGGGGAATGCAGTAGCTGAAGACGGGACTATGCTCAGCGAGCAGAAAACTATCGGGCAGAAAGGAATGGCACACCGAGTTAGTGGCGCCAATGGATTGAAAAAGAATTGACGGCTATTCGAGCCGTCAGATGGATGTTTGGCGTTGCGCAAAATTTGCGCAACGTCATAAAATTTAACTGATGGCTAATGGCCGATGGATGGCTCATGAAATAAGTCAGTGTAATCTCTTTTCTGTCAGAAAAAGTGTGAATGAGCGTGTTATCACACATGGACCTTAAGGAATGCCCCTGAACTGCATAAGACCTCCAAATTCAACCACATGAAGTATTTCGGGTCTACAATCCGACTGCTATGCGCAAGGGCAGACTAATCACTCATACATGAGCTGTATGACTTGAAGGTAACTCAATGACACCGAAAATAAGGGTAAGTATCGAAGCCATTCGAGCCATTAGCCATCAATTTGCGCAACGCCAAACAGCCATCCGAGTCAGATGGCTCGAATGGCTGCAGCGCAAACCCTCTATTATCGATCACGAAGTGATGGCAAGTTTTTAGGTAATAAATTTGGAAAAACAAAATGCAGGGCATAGGAAACTAAGGCTAAAGGGAACGTGCGCCATGTCCTGGGCAGTGGGCACGTTGTAGTCCTAGTATTTCTGACACTCATCAGTGTCGACTGGTTGCCTCAAAAGTCTCTAATTTTCAGGTAATTTTCGATTGAATACCACCTGGCGAACGAGACGAACCTACAGGCAACTTGGCGTACAAAAAGCAAAACGCTTTGCAAGCGTGAGACATTGAGGCTGTACACTTGGTGTGTCCATGGCCTCGAATGATGTGATCAAACCGAACTTGATCTTACCCAGACGCTCTTCTGCGGCGACCTCGGCGTTTCCCATGAATCCTCTGCCCTGGAGTTTCTCTGGTGGGCTGCGCACGGCAATCCAGGGATGGTGCTTCTCCAGGACCTGCTCCGAGTCAGTTACGATGTCGAGCGTTTCGGTCCGATCGTCGGATGAACCAGTAACCGATCAAGACAATCGTTACTATCTACAAACACTTGTTTTTCATACGAGACAGATCGGTCACCGGTCTTCGAAGTCTTCCCGCAGCTCGATCACCAGTCTACATAAGTAGTTCACGTTTCGGAAACTAATTACAATTTCGATCAGCGTGACGAGAAATTGGTCTGCCCGGGATCCTTGTTCACCGAGAGCCCGATGTATATCAGCTCCCGAGGCTATTAAGATCACTGCAGAACTGAACCCTAATCGCATGATCGCGCGGCAAAGCTTGTCCCTACGCCGTACATATCCCGTGCAAGACACAAAGGGATCATGCGTTGATATTTGGGAGCACTTATTTCATAGTATCATAGGTGAGTCCTCTTGATCACCATGGTAACTTACCTTGAACTTTGCATCGTCTTGCTGCTGTTTCAGCGGAAATCCCATCTACTCGGGGTAGAGGCTGTAATTCGAAAATGGCGCAGGGTAGCGATTACCTCATTTGCGGTCTTCGATGAGCTCGTTTCGCCATGCATTGGATTCAACACGCAGTGACCCACATACATCCCCATGCCAAATTCTGCGTCGCCTTTGTTTCAGCCGAAATCACATCTACCTGGGGTAAAAGGAAGCTGCTGAACACGGTGTGCGGGGTATTGTGACACTAATACCCGTGTGTGCTCTGATCCCATCATCTCCGAACCAGCAGCAAAGCCTATAAAACAAACGACTGTGTAACTGCCTCTCCAACATTCACATTATCGCTATACCACTGTCACTTACGACCATGAAACTCGCTCTCTTACTCACTGCTCTCGTACCATCCGTCTTGGCAGCAAACAGCTTTGCTGGCGCCAGCGTTCGTCTTGTGCTCTCTCTTCCGGCCAATATCGCTGACCCATTTATGCCCAGAACTACTACATCTACGCACTCCCGACGGCCGACCGGATCGCAATACTCGACGGTATGCAGGCCGCCGGGATGAAAGTGTGTGCCTCGAGACCACCTACCACTCACTCGTCTAATGTACCACAAGGTGCTGCGCACCTGGGTCACCGGGGTCGGTGCAGGTCAGAAGGCCAGCAACAACATCGCCGGTGAGCAACATCCAGCTTTTTGCGTAGTCCGGGTCCTGATTGGAATTGCTTTCTTTCCAAAAGTCCGAGACCTCGAGGCAAACGGGATCGGGAAATACGACGACACCGTGCTGAATTTGATTGACCAGCTCATGGTGTGTCTCGTTCTCTCGTCAAAAGCTACTCAACCCCTGACTGAACGCTTCTTAGGTCGATGCCCACGCTCGGGGTAAGGAAATCTTCCATTTCTTTTGACATCTTCTCAATTGTGCTTTTTTGCAGGGATTAAGCTGTTAATTGGTAATACCCGAGTCGTTCGTTACTGAGAATGACTGATCCATCACCTACAACAGGAATGCACGACAGTGCGTCGTATTTCCACGATTCTGAAGTTACCCAACTGAGTTTGCCATAGAGAACGCGCTTCAAGCCGGGGATATCTATGGCTCCACATTCGGTGTCGAACCGTTCTACACAAACCCGAGTGCGCGGATTCTGTATCGCTATTGATACACTCTGAATTGCCCCACCCACAGCGGCCATCAACGCCTTCTACCAGCGTATCACGCACATCTTGAACATCCACAAGAACTCGCTGCTCGGTAACAAGCCCTGGAGCGAGCTCGGTGCGTATATATTCGGGTGGGAGCCCCAGAACGAGTAAGTTATCGCTCTCTCGGTTTGCTCTGTAATATTTCCCCACTTGTCGAGGTTGTTGACTTTTTTTTTGTGCTCGCAGGCCAATGATCTTCGACCAATCGTTCTATCTCGTATGTTTTGGTCGTTGGTAGCAGAAGCTGTTTGACAGATATTAATGGATCAATTTAGGCCCATCTCGGCTGGATCTGCAATGCCGCGCAACAGGTACCATTTCGCTTTTTTGTGAGACAGACGTACTCATTACGCATTATTCTGCGCGCAGATACGCAGCAACACCGGGGACCTCGTGAGTTGTATTCCTGGAGATGGTTCATCGATCGTCAACTCGACAACAGAACCAACTCATCTTCACGGGCGGTGGCTCCGCTGCGGCTAGCGTGCAGCCGACCTTCTTCGGCAGCTCCTGCACGGCGATCAACGTTGTGGCGATCCATGACTACACCGAGTGCGTTCCTCTTTCCCTCCTACTCGCCATGGCGCTGGGTGCCAATTTGGCTGACGGAAATGCACTGCAGCGGGTACGACAGCTACTTGCCATCCGCAATCAGTCAGGCCCAGGCCGCGGGGAAGAAGCTCATCATTGAAGAGTGGGGTTCGCTCGTCGGGAGCGGTCGCACCGCGAACCTCAACTCTAACGTGAGTCATCGTACTCATTGTTGCGTGCCAAAATTGACTCGGTGTTTCGCATATAGGTGCAGAAAATCAATAGCCACAAGGTTCCGTGGCTGTACTGGGAGCCGATCAGCAACGCCGACCCGCACCAGGGCGAGGACTACGAGGTGCGTATTCTTGTTCTTCACTGTGGAGCGGCGCTGACATGTATGTCTATGCAGATCCAGGTCAACGGTGCCGACTGGAGCACACTCGCTAGCGCCTCAAAGGCGACGGTCGCACTCACCGGCGCACCGTTCGACTTCAGCGCGTCGCTCGCTCTCTAAATTATACCCCCGTGGATGGATCTGTAATAAATACGTCAGTTAACAAATGCTAAAATGACTCGATAAACGTTCTGTGCGAATGGTTCTGTTGCAACGGAGGTGCCCGCAGCGCACTCGCCGCACACACGGTCTCGTCAAATCATGATGTGGTTCTTATTGTTGACCTTCATCGTGGCCCCCCACTTTTATTCATTCCCTCTGTTGTTTGGTCGAGACTAAGCGTAAAGTGCCGATTATTCTAGACGATATGCGGCCACGCATGCAGGCGACTTTTGGACCAGCACCTGCCTAGTCTTTTACTTGGTATCATTATAGGCCATTATTTTCTCGTTCATGTTTGAAGTCACTCAAAAATCTTACCATGTTCCCGACAGGCAATATCCTGACTATGCGTCTCAAAACACCTGCACCACTCTGAGAAAGCGTGGAGTTGGCGATTTTCGACCGCCGAGCGAAATTATTCGACTTCGTGAAAAATTATTCGTATGATGGTGAGCACCTCTTCCAATAGGCCACTTTGTATCGGTCATACTATAGAATACTTTACACCAAGAGTCGACTGCAGTGTCTGCATAGGACACCCAGCCAACGGGAACCTGTGAAACGCCTGTTGAATGAAAGGAAGAAATGTCGATGTAGGACATGGTAAATACGAGGAACCAGGAGAGTAAGGAACAGTACCTACTCCTTCAATGTACGGAGTCAGCGCACTAGCGACTCAGAACTCCCACAGGTGCATTGTACGAGGGTCGGGCTTTGGATCCTTCCGTGGGCTGGGCATGACGGACGTCAATATTCAACCTGTCCGTGTCTACCGAAGGCCGGGGCCCGGATACAACCCGGATATCCGATCAAGACGCTCGTTGTTTTCCCTAGAACTCGTAGAACTCGAGGTTAACCCAAACCTCTTGATCATCTGGCAGGCAAGCCCCCTCGAATTGAACCGTCATTCAGATTCTCTCTTCGCCCGAGTCGGATTGAGATATCAGGGATTGACATGCGAGCCCTGACAGCCTGAACGGGTTTGTCTTCACAATCCATTGGAGCCTGGGCGTTCATTGACGTGAAATGGGTACCTGGTGCCAAATTCTGCTTCACCGTTTGTTTCAGATCACGCTAGTTTCGAACACAGTGTTTCTTATCATCTTGCCTTTAAAAAAGCCGAATGGCTAACTACCTCCTAAAAATTCAGATCGCTTACGACTATGAAACTCGCCCTCTTCCTCGCTGCACTCATACCTTCCACTTTGGCGGCAAACAGCTTCTCCGGCGCCAACGTTCGTTTTGTGCAACCCTTCCGCGCGAGAACGCTCACCTATTTATGCCCTGTATTCCACCAGAACTATTTCATCTACGCGCTCCCGACTGCCGACCGAATCGCCATACTAGACGGTATGCAAGCGGTCGGGATGAAAGTGTGTGCTCGAGATCACCTACCACTTACTCGTCTAATGTGACACAAGGTCCTGCGCACCTGGGTCAACGGCTTCACTACAGGCCAGAAGGCCGGCAAAAACATCGCCGGTGAGCAGCATTCAGGTTTTCTGAAATCCTGGTTCTGATTTGAATCCCTTTCTAAGTCCAGGACCTCGAGGCAGACGGAATCGGGAAATACGACGACACCGTGCTGGATTTGATTGACCAACTCATGGTGTGTCCCTCGCAGTCTCTTGTCATAACCGAATCAAACCACCGGCGGGACGCGTTGTAGGTAGAAGCCCACGCCCGTGGTAAGGGAATCCTCCATTTGTTCTTGCATTTTCTGAAATTGTGCACTCCTTCAGGGATCAAGCTCTTGATTGGTGATATCATCCCCCGAGCCGTTCTTTGGGATGGGAGGCTAATCCATCGCCTACAACAGGCATGCACTCCCGTGCGTCTCATGTCGACGACTGTGGAACTGAATTCGGCCAGCTGATTCTCCCATAGACAACGCCCTTCAAACTGGAGATATCTATAAATCCATCTTCGGTGTCGAGGGGTTTTACACAAACCCGAGTGCGTGCATTCTTCAATGTTATCGATAAATCCTGCATCTACTGACGATTCACGTTCATTTTCCCCATCTCCCGGTGTCCCCGATATCATCTTGGAACGAACGCCCCTTATGCACAGCGGCGATCACTGCCTTCAACCAGCGCATCACGCACATCCTCAACGGCCACAAGAACGCTCTCCTCGGAAACAAGCCCTAGAGTGAGCTCGGCGCGTATATATTTGGGTGGGAGCCCCAGAACGAGTAAGTCCGTCGCTCCCTCCCTGTGTCTTCAGTAATAGTTTAGCGCTTCTCGCGGTTGCTAACCTTCTCCTTGAAGGCCAATGCTATTCTCCCAGTCGTTCTATCTCGTACGTTTTGCGTTCTTTGATAGCAGAATCTGTTTTACAGCCATTAATGGGTCGAAATAGGAACATCTCTCCTGGATCTGCAATGCTGCGGAGCAGGTACCTCTCCGCATTTTTCTGTGAGCCACCTACTTATTACTCGGGCATGTAGATACGAAACAACACCGGGGACCGCGTGCGTTATGTCTTTCTAGATGGTTAAAATATCCTAAACTGAGTGACAGAACCAACTTATCTTCACGGGCGGTGGTGCCGCTGCGGCAAGCATCCAACCGACCTTCTTCGGCAGCTCCTGCAAGGCGATTGACGTTGTGGCCGTCCATGACTACACCGAGTGCGTTGTTATTACCCTCCTACCGTTCGCCATCTACCAGATCGGCATTTACAAGCTAGATTATTTTTATTAACGGAAACACACTACAGCGAGTACGACAGCTATTTGCCATCCGCAATCAGCCAGGCCCAAGGCGCGGGGAAGAAGCTCATCGTCGAGGAGTGGGGTTCGCTCGTCGGGAGCGGTCGCACAGCGAACCTCAACTCTAACGTGAGTCATCGTACCCATAACCATCGTTGCGTGCCAGAATTAACTCGGTGTTCCACATACTGTATAGGTGCAGAAAATCAATAGTCATAAGGTGCCCTGGCTGTACTGGGAGCTTATCAGCAACCCTGACCCGCACCACGACGAGGACTATGAGGTGCGATTCTTGTTCTACACTGTGAGGCGGCGCTGACATGGGTGTCTATGCAGATTGAGGTCAACGGTCCCGACTGGAGCACAATCTCCAGCGCCGCGAAAGCGACAGCCGCTATCACAGACGCGCCGTTCGACTTTAGTGCGTCGCTCGTTCTCCAGTGGGGTTTAGCTCCACGGGTGGAGCTTTAATGAATACATCAGCGAACAAGAGCTAATGAATGCATGAATGCATGTTCGATGCGAGTGGTTCTTTCTCGTACACCCGCCGCTCGTGACATATCCCGACCTCGATTTGAGCGCGTTATCTAAGCCACGCATGATGACCGTCATCTGCAATTCCTCCTAGTACGAAGTTACTCTCGTGCGGCTGGTTACACAAGAAGGTTGGTTCACTTGTTCATGATGTTTGGAAGGTTGGTCCAGGCCCGGCGTGAAAGATGACTGTTTACATGGGTGAGTGTGAGGAGGGGTGAGAAAGAAATAACTTGTCGCACCAGGCCATTCCGGACGATGCATTGGCGGACAGGAGCGGAAAGCGCCTTTGATGACAATGGGATAGAGCCGACGCCGAGTGACTGTTATCAAGTACGAGACCGTGAATTATACCTTCTGTTAGGAATATATCGCGCTCCTCGTCCGCCTAGGAGCGAGTAGCGATTCTGCATGGATATGAATGACCCCAGTGTTGATGCTGTATTCTTTGAGCAAATCTATTGTTAGCTTGCGCATTATATCCAGCAAAAGAAGGCATAAATTCGGGGGAAGTCAAGACAAGCCCCATAGATTACACTTCTCCGAATCGCAGGGCGACGAGCGGAAGTATCTTGCCCGGACAATATCGTGCAAATGTAAGGAGCAGAAAATGTACCCAACACAGTCCTTTTTACTGCTTCAGCTACATTGAACGTGCTTTCTTCGGTACATTTCTGATCGGGTGGAAGACCTAGTCATAAGGTCGTGTATGTCAAGATAAAGAAATACCTAAGAAAAGAAGGACGCACCCCGGACTCTCAGCGGGATTTCTTTCAGCTTGATGCACCTTGGTGTGCTTGTATACAAGTGGACGGCTGGAGTTAGGGAAGTAGGCCTAGGAAGTTAAATGCTGAATCTGACTACTGTCGCTAGAAGCACAGAATACCAGAGTCCACAGATAATTATACTGGAGATAGTGGCAAGTATAGAATGGCCGAACTGGTCGTCCTGGATGTTGATCGAAGGGATAAATGAATGACGCGGGGGAGATGGCTGACTGGCAGAGGGACCCTGAATGCGACCTAGCTGGGACAGACTGGAGCAGGAACGTGCGAAAGACAATCGGCCTTAAACCCGTGGCCGCTCAAAGAACGAGATAGGGAGCATAAGGTTTGGAGAAGTCCAAAGCAACGACGTTGGAGCCTTCGGTGTCATTGTCATCGGAATAGCCGATGCTTCTAGGACAAGATAAACGGTAATGGGTCCGACAGAATGCGACAAGATGCGACATCGGTCTTGAAACTTAATCAAATCGCTTCAGCGCAATGAAACCCGCGGACGAATATAGTCGGACCTCAGCCGAGGCACGGCTTGTGGGCCAGAGTTCTCCCTCGACGGGCTAAACGCCGTATTGGACCAGATCAAAGATACCGCAATCAGCCTGAAACATCACAGCAGCTGCAGATCGTCCGAATACTGAATTAGCCCCGAACGTCGGACGTAAATTTGCATCCCTAGCCTACAGGAACATGCTTCGGGTTTTTTTGCATCGCCGGTGTAGGGGCAAATCCAGACTTGCGGAAGGTTTCATGGAGGTCCGTTTAGGGAATAATTATATACGTACCTGAAGACTGTTCTGGGCTTGTGTCTCAGTGGTCCAGACTTCAGTGTTCCTTGCGCATGACGCTGAAGCGAGAGAGCTGGCGTAGCGATTGGCGAGCAGCGGGTCGGCTTGCATCCTAGTACTCGGATAAAGAGGTTTCCATCCGGCGGGTGGAGAGTCGTGGATGCGTAACAAAGGTAGGATATTTTATACCAAAGGAGATATTTGCAAACGAGCCCGAAATCTTGATACCTTGGTGCCCACACAGAGAGGCGGGATAGAAAATTATCCCACCTCTCTGTCTGGGCACCAACTAGATACAAAGTGTTTGTATTAGTACGAGATTTCAGATCTAAGGAAAAGAGGGGGAAAGCAGGGAAGCCTTGTCCAGGAAAATAGCCAGAGTCAGTGCGAAAAGCCGCGAAATTCGGCCAGTTAGGGCCCGAAAAGCTATGGTCAACAAGGGTGCTCGCGGGCCCTAAATGATGGGTTTTCCTGCAGGATTGCGTCAGGATTTCGTCACTGCCTCGCGGGCACACCCGGGCAACTTATGGCAGAGTCCTCTTGATGGCAGGAGACCACTGTCCTGAAAGTCTCCAGCCTGGGCCACCACAATCGAAGTCTGAAACCGTGTCAAACGCTGGCGAAGAATCTTACTGGCATAATCAAACTGAGCGATCGTGCACTTGGAAAACGGTTGGGGTGGGAGTAAAAAAGCGTGGGAGCCATCATTTGCACCTCGTGTCACGTGGCCATCATTCTTTCTGGCTGAGTTATTACACTGTGGTGGCCGAAGGATTTTTGGACCAAAAACATCGCATCCAAACACGTCTCTCCCCTTGGTCAATTTTTAGGCTCCCTTGGAACATGAGCTGAAACCGATGGCTTTTCTGTCCTCTTTTTTGTATCTTGAAATGGAACCTCTTCGGACCCAGCAGGAATATACACTATTTTTAGTGGCATTTTTCAAGCAAGAAAAGAGATGGGTTTGGGACCCAAACAGCGAAATTTGCTTTGTTCTCTCCCTGTTTCGGCATCGAAAACTCTTGTCAAAAATGATCCATTTTTGGATGTATTTTTGGGACGCAAATAAGCATCATGTTTTGGGTCGAATTTGGTGTAGAAAATAGGCCCAAGAAGGAATCTTTTGAGGTTGATTTTACATCGCGCGGGAAACATATTCCCAAACAGGAAGACATGTTTGGATGCCATGTTTTGGTCCCAAAAATCCTTCAGCCTCCGCTGTGTTAGCTGCGAATGGCCATGAAGCTAGTCTGTAGTTAACCGCGCCACCGTGTATCAGTGGCCTGCTTATTACATATCATCGGAGTTTGAATTCTGCCATGCCTATTTAGGACTTACAGGACTCCCATCCTCAAACTTGGAGCGAGAAAGGCTATTTAAATCCATGTCTGAACCCCAATATTCCTTCAAATCCTTCCTTTTCAACTTCCATTCTCACGGAATAAAAAGAGCAAATATGCCAGGATTTGCCATCCGTTGAGCCATCAAAGTTCGAATCCCCAACTCTGCCGCCGCAAGTTGGGGGAGAAGTTGGTCAATTTATGCTAGAAAATACTAATGGACTTCACATTTGCGGAAAACGATTCTGGAAGGTAAGTATACCAGCATCCAAATTATTTTTATGATTTGTAATAGTAAGCTGGCCAACGATCAACAGACTACAACATGCGAGGCACGAGCACTAATATTGTTGTAGCATCTGTCTATGAAAGACTACCATGAAGCGGACCTGCCATGCCATAAAGGGTGAAGAATTGCTGAACTGTTGCGCCCTCCCGGCGCGCTCCCGTTCTGTCCTGGTAGGAATGCGTTTAACATGTATAGGCACGACTGTGATTCGGGAAAAGCCGCAATTCTTGTTAAATACAACCCCTAGACTTTCTGGGTAAATTTCTCTTTAGACATTAGACCGCTTCGGCGCCCACTTTTTCGTGGCCCAATTGCTAGCTAGACACCTACGGGAATTAATACTTTATTGGGGGGACACCGATGAGATTTGTGTGCAACCGCTGGCAGGAGCCTGGTCGGAATGGCTATACCTGGAACGTCTTCCAGCATGAGCGCAAGGCAGACTTTAAACTACCCGAATACCGATGTCCCACATCTCCTCCAAGTCCCCTCACTGGTACCTAGCTCGGTCTATCAACAATCCCGATGTTTATTTCCGACGGTCGCGCCTACAGGCAGATGACAACCCAGTGCTGTCGAACCCGCGGGCGGAGCTGAGAACAAGGTCATTTTAGGTGAGCCGGCGTATCTAAGTCAGCGTTCCCGCGCCAGCGCTCTTTCTGTGTCCACCTCGCAATCACCGCTTCCCCGGCGGGCGTGTCTGTCCACGCGACTCCAGACTGCAGGTCAGCACTTCCCGGATCAATCAGTTTACAGCAACAACAGCTATCTGAATCTGTATATATAGATACAGAGAATGCGATGACTTCTCTTGTTCTTCGTGTCGGCCGAATCCCGTCGAAGACCGACGTCTGGTCCCAGCACCTGGTATGTGATATATGTATACAGCCGGTACTTCTTCGAGCCGGATCTCCGTAACTTGGTGATCCCACACCGGCGGAGATCACGGCACTCTTTCGAAACTCAAAAACTCAATGCAGATGCGATGAGATCGAAGACATTCCGTTACAGTTTGAGAGGATTGTGTGTCTAACCCTTAAAGAACAGACCCCAAAAGTTCAAGTGGTGTTGATCCGCAGCATAGATGGATGTAAATAGGCGTGGATGGCATGTGTGGAATGGCAATTGAACATTGAAGACGCGATGAGCGTAAGCAATATTCACATCCCGGCGCGGATGGCAGATTTAAGGTTTGGTTCCCGAGTTCGCAGATTCCTTCATTTTAGTCTTGTTGTGCCAACTCATCGGGACGCGGGACGATGCTTTGACATCTCGGACGATGGAAGGCACGATCATCCTGGCTAGGATCAGGAACAGAGTTTTTACTAGTGGGCTGGCGAGGGACTGCACGCTCGACGGGGTCTTTGATCCGGGGTCTTTGACATAAATTAACTGCCAAAATTTGCGTGATTACGGTGCTGGGAGCATACCATGTCACCCAAATTTGCTTAGGTTGTATTTACTTAGTGCGGTGCCTGGGGCAAGACACTGCGACGGGAAGACATCATGAGAATAATCATCTAATACATTGACGCTCAAGAAAGCCTCTCCATTCGCCGATCCCCGGTCATTAGGTTTGTGGGACTATAAATATCTCAGTCTTGATTATCACTGACACTGACATAGGCGACTACATAGAAATATGAGTTTTATCCAACTTTTATAAGCGACCAGCCACTTCGACCGTTTGCAAGGAGGAAGTTAAAATAATGATTCAGCAGTACATGAGAAAAGATCAGAGGACACTGAAAACATGGCGCCATAACGGCATTTATTTGCGTGACTTTGCCACTCTGGCCAAGTTGAGGTGGCAGTGCAATGTTGCACGGCCACCGATCGAGCCGGGTGATTCCGGCACCTTCTCCCGCGCAATCCCGCACTCGGATGTAACCTAGAGAACGCATTTTGGCATAGCTCTGGGAGTGTTACTGACAAATAATATTCATGTCTAATAATTCCTGGGTCTATCGGCCCAACCGTACCCAATTTTATTTAATCCAGGCGGCGAATCAGCCCACACGGGAAAACAGAACAGAATCAATTCATCGCTTTCATTTTTCACCACATTGGACTAACTCGAGTTACGAGCTGACCGGCACGACGGGTTCTACTCTATAAGTAAAAGACCGTTCTCGGCGTTAAGGTGCGACGGTTTATGTTTTTCGCGAA
>JARJLF010003649.1:0-14064 GCA_029378395.1 Mycena leptocephala | reverse complement strand
CGTGACATCACACCTGTCTATCCTTTGACAGCCACACTGCCTCGCCAGTGCTTCTCTTCGCATTTGACCTACTGCGCAGGCGAACCCTAACCCCTGCTACTCGCCATGGAGAATGCCGGGAGCCCGGGACTACGCTTGCTGTCACTCGGTATGCTATGTGGTGCATTTACCATACAATTATCTTCCTCACGATCTATCCAGATGGTGGGGGTATTCGTGGACTGTCTATGCTCATCATCCTAGAAGACCTCATGTGGAAACTCAAGGTTGCAGAAGATCTTCCGGATGTTCCCCGCCCTTGTGATTATTTCGATCTGATTGGTGGAACGAGTACAGGCGGGTGCGTAATCTGCTCAGAAATGAAATATCTTGCATCCTCAGATAGTGTCAGATTAATTGCGCTGATGCTTGGGCGGCTCCGAATGAGTGTCAAAGATGCTGTGAAAGCATATGGAGAACTCTCCAAAGAAGTCTTCTCGGATGTGAAGTCCCAAGGGAGCAATGGAAGGTTCAAGGCATCAAAATTGGAGAAAGCAATCAAGGGAATTGTGGGGGCTCATTCCGCCTCACATGACCCAGAAGAGGGGATGAAAGACACTCAAGAGAACACTTGCAAAATGTGTGTTCAAGAGATTCTATTGTGGGTCTGAGGATGCTAAAAGAAATCTTTGATCTAGTTTTGTATGTGCAATGAATGCTGCAAACATGTCCCACCCTGTTCTATTCCGCACATACGACACCACCAATCATCCAGCCATGGACTGTACAATCTGGCAGGCAGGAAGGGCCACTAGCGCTGCCCCAACATTCTTCAAACAGATTCAAATAGGACCTCCTGGCATTGAGGAGGCATTTGTTGATGGAGGTATGGGTCACAACAATCCTATAGCTGCCCTGTTATTGGAGGCCCAGGTTATGTTTCCTGACCACCAGATTGCATGTATCATCAGCCTTGGCACAGGACAGCCTCATACCATTGAAATTCCCAGACCATCTCTGCTAAAGCGTGTTTTCCCTCTTGACATCCTCGAGGCAATCAAGGGGATAGCTACAGACTGCGAAAAACAACATCAGCTCTTTGCACACCATTTTGACCCAGTTCCACATGTCTACTTCCGCTTCAATGTTGAACGGGGCATGCAGGATATCCAGTTAAATCAGTGGGAAAGACTCGGTGATGTAGCAGCTAACACCAGGCAATACCTCCTGTCTCATCCTGTACAAAACCAACTTGCAGATGCAGTGAAGAGTCTTGTGGAAAAGATGGGGAGGGTTTCCACTGCAAGTCTGAGTAAAAGTTTCCTCTATGTTGATATCCATGACATGTAATTAATATGTTTCCAGATGCTGTGCCAACTGCCTTTGAATTCAAACAGTTCAACCAGCTCTGGCTCTTGTCAGATGTCCTCCTCCCTCCCAGATATTTCAGGGTAGGCAAGATATCATTGAAAAAATGGATGCATACTTTTCAAGGGATATTGGGGAAAGACACATATATGTTCTCCATGGCTTGGGTGGCTCTGGAAAAACACAGATAGCTCTGAAATTCCTTGACATGACCAACAGACATCAAGCCCCTCGGTAAACATTGTCATGCAATGTATAATTCATCACTCTGACTGCCTTATTCAGATTTACAAAACAGTTTTTCATCAATGCCAGCTCACGCCAAACACTTGATACAGCCCTCAAGAATATAGCCATTTCTCACAAAATTGGGAAAAACTCAGAAGATGGATTACTATGGCTGATCTCCCAGAGAGAGGAGTGGATGTTGCTCTTTGACAATGCAGACGATCCAAGCATTGATCTCTTCCACTTTTTCCCCAGATGCACACATGGAAACATTATCATCACATCACGAAACCCGCAGCTGGCTGTCCATGGACCTAGATCACACTCCAGGGTTGGGGATATGAACAAGACCGATGCCATTGATCTGCTGCTACTGAGTGCTGCCAAGGAGAAAACCATTGAAAGCACTCAGAGTGCTTCAGAAATTGTTGAGGTATTTTGTTTACAAGGCTCTCTGAGCTGAATGGTATTGATTGGTCTGCTCAGGAACTTTCCTGTCTGGCCCTTGCAATCATCCAGGCTGGCGCTTATATCTCCAAGTTTGATTGTCTGGATCGGTATCTCTCCATTTACAGACAGAATCATGCCAAACTGCTAAGCCAGCATTCAGCACAGTCTCATGATGATTATAGATGGACTGTGTATACAACCTGGGAAATCAGCTTTTGCCAGCTGAGCAAGGCAGCAGCAAGGTTTCTACAACTCTGCTCATTGTTGCATCATGAGAGCATTCCGGAAACAATTTTTGAGCAGGCAGTTGGATGGACAGCCTATGGTGATGAGCAGGAAGTTCAAACTCTGCAGGAAGCCAGAAGGTTCCTCCATAACTTCTTGTCAGTTTCAGGCACTTGGGAGCCTCAACATTTCATGGATATCATTGCTGAAATTCAAGGATATTCTCTTGTTGATAGGCATAATATCAGTGATACCCTATCTATTCATCCACTTGTGCACTCATGGTGTCGACATACTCTGAATGATGAGGCTATAGCTCGAGAATGCATGAGAGATATCATGGGGATGTCAATCAGGCTCACAGATGATGCCTATCTGTTCAGAATTGGGTTAATGCCTCATATAGACTCACTGATTCGAGACCATACAACTATAAAGTCAGTGTTCCAGGAAGAATATGCTCGTGTATACTTCAACTCGGGCAGATTCAGAGAAGCAGAGTTTCTGTACGTTATGGTGCTAGAGAAGAGGAAGCAGCTGCTTGGTGCAGACCATGCAGACACACTGTCAGCTATGGCAAATTTGGCAGTCACATACATCAACTCGGAAGGTACCAAGAGGCAGAGCCACTTCAAGGCATTGCGCTGGAGAAGAGGAAGCAGCTGTCTGGTCTAGACCATCCAGCACGCTTTGGCTATGGCAATTTGGCTGTCACATACTGCGACTTGGAAGGTACCAAGAGGCAGAGCCACTTGAAGGCATTGTCCTTGAAAAGCGGAAGCAGCTACTTGGTCCAGACCATACAGACACACTGTTGGCTATGGGAAATTTGGCTGTCACATACAGTCAACTTGGAAGGTACCAAGAGGCAGAGCCACTTCAAGTTAATGTCCTTGAAAAGCAGAAACAGCTGCTTGGTCCACACCATCCAGACACACTGTTGGCTATGGGAAATTTGGCTGCCACATACTGTGACCTTGGAAGATACCAAGAGGCAGAGCCACTTGAAGGCATGGTGCTGGAGAAGCGGAAGCAGGTACTTGGTCTAGACCATCCAGACACACTGTCAGCTATGGGAAATTTGGCTCGCACATACCACAACCTTGGAAGGTACCAAGAGGCAGAGCCACTTGAAGACATTGTCCTTAAAAAGCGGAAGCAGCTGCTTGGTGCAGACCATCCAGACACGCTGTCGGCTATGGGAAATTTGGCTGGCACATACCGCCACCTTGAAGGTACCAAGAGGCAGAGCCACTTCAAGGCATTGTCCTTGAAAAGCTGAAGCAGCTGCTTGGTCTAGACCATCCACTCACACTGTCGGCTTTGGGAAGTTTGGCTGCCACATACGGCAACCTTGGAAGGCACCAAGAGGCAGAGCCACTTGAAGGCATTGTCCTTGAAAAGCAGAAGCAGCTGCTTGGTCTAGACCATCCACTCACGCTGTTGGCTATGGGGAATTTGGCTGCCACATACTGTGAACTTGGAAGGTACCAAGAGGCAGAGCCACTTCAAGGCATTGTCCTTGAAAAGCGGAAGCAGCTACTTGGCACAGACCATCCACTCACGCTGTCAGCCATGGGAAATTTGGCTGGCACATACTGCGACCTTGGAAGGTACCAAGAGGCAGAGCCACTTCAAGGCATTGTCCTTGAAAAGCGGAAGCAGCTGCTTGGTCTAGACCATCCACTCACACTGTCGGCTTTGGGAAGTTTGGCTGCCACATACTACGAACTTGGAAGGCACCAAGAGGCAGAGCCCCTTGAAGGCATTGTGCTGGAGAAGCGGAAGCAGCTGCTGGGTGCAGACCATCCACACACGCTGTTGGCTATGGAAAATTTGGCTGTCACATACGAGAAACTTGGAAGGTACCAAGAGGCAGAGTACCTCCAAGCACAGCATGAAAAACTTGTGAGACACCACAGTAGTGACTCCGAAGCCTGAATGTTTAGATATCATGTTGTCTACAGCTTGTAACTGTAGTTTGAATTCACTGAAAATCAGATTGAAGTTGAATGATCAGGATTTGCAAACAGTCCATGGTATGTGTCAATAGGAACTCATGGTGGTCATCACACCATTAGACAAGCATCTCATTATTCCTCTGCAAAGTATGTCACTGTCATATTCCGCATGCCGACCACATTCACATGGGATGCTTGGAGCAATTTTCCTTAGCTGTGGGCACTTACCACTCAAGTTCTTGCCCATTTTTTAAGATTTCTGGCTTCAAATCCCACAAATATCGTGGTTTAGAGCCAGTTCAATGGTAAAAAAATGTATTCTTCCGCATCCCTCAAAGATATGTTGAAATGAATTGCTCAGAGCATTCATAAATTATTCAATTGAGTCACTGTGCATTCGCCATAACTTCTGGAATATTTAGTTGAAGAAATTTTGCGGGCTGTCACGCAGCTCGAGACTCCTTGACGAATTGACAGATAGGGATTTTGGGTCACCCGTCACACCCCTTGACAAGTTGATTTTGATAGTACAGTAGGTTTATTAATTGCTGGGTAATTCAGAATGCAGCCCAACTGCTTGGCGTGACATGGCAGTGTATAAACAGCACATTCGGAATCCGTCAAGATAAGAAAATTTTCTTGACCGCAATTTGTCGGACTCGCTCGTGACACCTCAGCATCCATATCTGAGTAATTCATGTTGGCTAGAGATGTGCGCTAGAATGACATGAGCACAGAGAGCGTGGGTCCAAGATGTTCGAAATTGTTGATGTGGGTACCTGGGACCAGGATAGCACAAACGTTCGTTCGTTGGAACTGGTGACGTTCAGGTGTTTAAAAAAGCCTGATAACATCGCACGCCTATCACACTCACAATGTCTCGACGAGCTCGTCTTACTTTGAAAGATATCTTTCCGCGCACCTGATCTTCAGGAGCAAGAACTACAGACTTTGGAATGCCGTCCCGATCCCTGTCTTCATGGAATGAAAATCCAGCAGTGCCTTGGTGAAGCGCTATACTATCCCCCCCCTAGAACTCGGACACCCAAGCAAGATTGGTCGATGTAATTTTATGCAAGGGTTCTAGGCCCAAGCTGAATTAGTAGATCTTCAGTAATCTGTCTTTCACCTTGATCTTAAATTTTATTTCATAAGAAATGGGTAAAAATTGGGCAAACGGCGTCGTTTTTTCGGATGTGGTCAGGTGTCCGAGTTCTAGGTAACACGTCAAATTCTGATTGCTGGCATCGTATATAACCACCTTGGGGTCACAGCACCTCCAAACTTCATAGGGTGAGGTGGTTCAACAGGGACTATTGATATACACGAAGGAGTGGCCGGGGCAACGTCAGGGTGGTTGACAGCAGCATGCAATTTCTTGCCATTATTTCTGACAATTGAGAGATCAATTTGGCAGGCAGGCCATGATCTCTCGGTCCATTGTGATGGCTACAAGGCAGCGATGCCTCTGAATTTTTACATGGGCAATTTTATGATGTCAAGGTACCTTCTAGATGTGTTCGCGAGGTAATATGACTCTGAGCAGAGAGCCTAAAACCTTAAAATACGCAAAATCAGTGAAAATCACCCAAGTTGTCAACTTTCCCAGTGATACATATCCTTTGGAGATGGGATTTCAAGAATTTTGCTTGACCTACAGTGGTGCTCTAAATAAATGCCGAGCCCCGTTTTGAGGTCATTTCATGGTCGAATTACTTCAAACAAAATTGTAGCATGAACATTCAGTGGTTCTAAGCCTGTTTGCATCAAAAAAACCATACCATACCTACTTCAATGTCGCGGAATAAAAAATTTTGGGGTATTCTGAAAAATCGACTTTGTAGACTGGCTTGCTATCGAAAATCGGTCATTACAGCATGAAAGTACTTGAAAAATGAAGTATACTGACATCTTAGTTGACTTGATTTGATACTGATTTGAGCTCACATGGACGCTCCCAAGTTCGCCATTTTGGGCGAAAATGGACAAAATGCTCCCAAAAAAGCAAAAGTGACTGATTTGCAGTGCCCATTGTGAGCTCAAATGAGTATCAAATCAAGTCAACTAAAATGTCAGTATACTTCATTTTTCAAGTACTTTCATGCTGTAATGACCGATTTTAGATAGCAAGCCAGTCTACAAAGTCGATTTTTCAGAATACCCCAAATATTTTATTCCGCGACATTGAAGTAGGTATGGTATGGTTTTTTGATGCAAACAAGCTTAGAACCACTGAATGTTCATGCTACAATTTTGTTTGAAGTAATTCGACCATGAAATGACCTCAAACCGGGGCTCGGCACTTATTTAGAGCACCACTGTATCTCTAACGGGCCTGCTAAAGTCTACTTTAAGGCAAAAATCTCAGAAATCAATATATTATTGGACGAGAAATCTTTGTTTGTCCGAGTTCTAGGTGTGTCCGGAGCGGTGGGGGGGGGATAGTATACCAAGTTCCGTCGAGCGCAAAGTAACATATATACAAGGAGCAAATCGTGACCGTACGCGACGGGGCAGCTTTCCTTTCCGGGGGTCAAGCGGGCCTTGTATCCCGATGTGGTTTGCAGAGAAAATAAACATACTACACCATATGAATAAAAGTGCACGCAGAGCATTTGGCAGGATGACGCGGGGCAAAGAGCGGCAAGCCGTGCCGGTGCATATCCGAGTCAAAAAATAATCCACCAGTTGAGGCTTTGATAGGAGAGATGTCGTCTGTTGAGTGTGTGTGAAGAGCACAAGAGCGCAGAATGATGGTGATGGTGAGCGCTAAATACTTAGGACCAAAGTAGGCGCAGTGCAGGTGGAGCAGGGTCGGGCACGAGATTGGCATGTGGCCGAGTGTGTTGCAGGCAATCCTGCATGGTAAGGGAGGTACGAAAGCAGAGCACGGAGAAGAGGAGAAGAAGAGCTGCGCATGAGCAGTGAGATGGAATGTGTGAATCGGCTTCGAGTGCAATGAACTCGAACAGGTGAAACGGATGCACCAGCTTCGAGTGAATGAACTCCCCGGTACAGACTGCGTGAGGTATTGCAAAAATGTCTTACCATGTATGAGGCATTGTCCCTGTGCTAATGTGCACGGTGGACAAAAGTCCATGCATTCTGCGCACTGCGAGTCTGAAACAATACTGAACATGTATCAAAATCTACTTGTAGTTTAGCGATAGAACTACACACCGTGCGAAATGTGACTGTGGTTGTGAGATATTAAAGCCCACCTCGAAACCGAGTCAGAACTGACCTTCGTTGGAATCTAGTCTGAAAGAGGGATCGCAAATTATATTCGAGACGAGTTCTAACGACTACACCTTTCGACCCTAATCTTTTCAGTGTTTTTGGGTCGCGAAGCTCGCAGAGATCAAGCAGCGCAGGATCCCGAATAACTGTGGACGAAGTCTATCACAGCTAATTTTACTGCGTGCACAAAAAGTGGGCAACGTACCGGGAGCACTCGCAGAGGGTAAGCAGCGCCAGTACATTAATACTATACGCCAGAAGTGTATCAGTACTATGGAGCTGCAGGTAGGAAATATGCACCTGCAGCCCTTGTCCGCTCGCAGGAACTCCAGAATGGTACCTTAATGTGCGCCCATTCCAAAGGTTTCAGTGACATGGATCCCGGAGAAAGATAGGCGGATATTTTTTTGCCCGCGGATTGATTCGAAATGAGGCACAACGCGCAGTCGAGGTAGGTGATGAGATCTTGGGATCCGCCTATGGCTGTCGGATGAATCCGTTGACACGGTATTCGTTCAGAAGGGCTTACGGAGGGGCACTTCAGGCTCCCTGGAAGGCGACGTCCTATTTGCCCGAGCGCAGTCATTGTGTAGTAGTGTTTTGAATTTCCTGCACCCAAAGACTCCGAAGTTGAAAGAGGCACGCACCGGAAGTATCCATGTCCCATGAAAATGAGACCTTTCCTTACCCAAAGGCACTGGCTGTCTACATTTCTGAGAGTGATGTTTCAGCGCGGCAACGGTTGAACGTATGCAATTCCGCGGTGTTCTTCCGCTCCAAGTGCAAAGAAAGCCAAGAGCGGTGACGAGGACTAGGCGTAATGGCATACACGTCGAATAATCCAGCAAGGCCGCGGCCAACATGAGAGGGACGAGGAGAGCAAGAAAAGGTGAATCATTGATCCGGGCTGCCAATCAACACCGCCACCTAACCCACTTTCTTTCCACTCCTCACGGTCCTCGCGTTAGTTATTCCGTTAATCGTGGATGCGCGTTACAAGACATACCAGACCAGCCCGAAGAACCACCCGAAATTGACTTGTCACCTTCTGGTATTGATTCTGAAAATGCGCGGCGTTCAATACTCCGCGCACGGTTCTGGACCTCTGCAGTGGTTAGTGGTGTAGAATGCGGCTCAATAAGGTGGAACAAGTCTCCCTCGTTCCAGCTACGTCTGCTTTACAGATCACTTCTCTCATTTCACTCATCTGTTCCCTTTCTTCAGTGCCATATAGATTACGAATTTCCACCGCGACATATCGCCGCGTCCGCGTCAAAATACCTCCAGCTACTCTTACCGCTCGATGCTGGTTATACGGGCAGCCCCGTCGCAAGGTACGTGCTGTGCACACGTCGTCCTTCTTTACCTCATCCTGGATTTGCGTCTATTCCATTCAGGCCTCGCACGCACCTCTCCGAATGCCTTGTCCTTTTCAGGTTTCGCAGGGCGCTTCTCCCGACGGCGCTGAATGCGGATATAGCTCCCGTGCAGCGCACTCGTTCCTAGAAATCTATTCCTCTGCTGTGCCCGTATCCGCCCATTTAATCCTGCCGGGAGCGCACGGCGCGCAGATCGTCTTTGCCGCCGAGTTCGTGCACGCGGCTCTCCCGCCCACCTGGGAGCGCTCCGCATTCCGCTTTTGCGTCCTCGACTCTACTACTCGTAGACTTTCCGCATTATTGGCGAGTCAGCTCAAGGTCGGCTAGTACCCACGCATGCAATAGCAAGGACGATCGAATGGGCGGTGCTCCCCGCGCTCGCGTACTCGTGTACTCTTGCATCCGCCCCTCGTCGATCGCATGCGCCTCTCCGTCTGCGCTCGCGCTCTATACCTCTCTCCGCAAGATCATGTGTGGCTTCGCCCCAAGTGCGCCCGCACCCACGTCCTCGTGCAAACTCCGCGCGCTTAGAGCGTTCAGAAGCCGAGCGCGGGACGCTTCTCTCGCTATCTCAACACCCCAGGTACGCGGTGTTCTCCATACGTTCTTTCTTTTCACTCATTCGGTCCCGTTACTTAGTTCATTCGACCTCTTCTCCGCGTCAAGATATTCGTTATCGTTGGCATGCGTCCCACCACGCGCAATGCGCAACATACTAGCGAGTTACGTGCCCACCCTCCGCCCCGTCCTTCTCTCCTGAGGTCACGGTATAGATACACGGCTTAGCTAATCCTAGATTGCCTCTTTCCCGGTCCTGCCCGCTTCTCTTGCTAGGTATTGCGCCTCTCCCTCCGACATCCCTATGGGCAGATCCCGCCCGGTGCGCTCTACCCCGCGCTCGTTCGCTTGTTTCTTCCCGGGACACAGACTCCACCACCCTCAATAGAACGGTCGCGCACATCCTCCAATGGGGAGCGCGCCGAGCACCACTTGTGGGAGGTGTAATCCGTTTCCTCCTTCCGTCGCCCGCCTATGAGCACCCCACGACATCTACCATATTGTACGCCTCCGCTCTCGAGAGTCGACCTTGCCCGCGGAGACTACCTCTATCCAGCATCGGCGCGGCTCTGAGTCGAGGCTCGAGAGCCTGCCCCCGTTCGCGCTCGCGTGCTCTGCGCGGTGGTCTGGGTCCTGCAGCGCCGCATGGAGACGCACGTCCTTCGCATTCCAAAGCAAGACCACGTTGTAGAACACGATCATCTCCTCCCCCACCTCGTCCCCACCCCCCGCTACGCGTGCTGATGTCGCCACCGACGTCGCTCTTCCATCATCCAAGATCTGCGCATGCCTACTGCGCCCGAGGATCCAGGTGCGGATTCGCATGCGGGGAGCGCGAGGCGCAGCGGGCGACAGGACGACGCGCGGGATCTCAGGGGCTCGCACCTCCGTGGACGTTTATACCGCTCCTGGTTTGATGATTTGAGCGGTAGGCGCAGGGGCGGGCGGGCGAGTGCGCGTAGGGCGTGGCGCAGCGCTGGAGAACGGGTACATATGGGGTTGCGCGGCGCTGCAGGAGGTCTATCAGCGGGAGGGGCCAGACCGTCCTCTTCAATCTCGTCATGACGTCGAGGTCCGCAGGGATGAGGGAGGAAGGGAGTGCGCTGTGGAGGTGTCGGCCCTCCTCGGGGTGTCGTGGTGTTGTGGCGTCGTGGCATCAAGGTCGGCCGGGCAGGTGTGCTGCGCGCGAAGGGGACGGGGACAGACGGAGCCGAGTGTGGCGCCAGCGGTGGGTGTCATACTCACATCGGGGTGGAGTCGCGGGCGCGTACGGGCACGCATTACGCATGCGACGACGTAGGTCGGTACGTTCATCTCAATCAGTACGATGGTGTGCTCACGCGCTTTGGACTTTTAAAGCTATGACCAGCGCGCGCGGGCGGACGGGCGCGCTGGGCGGTATGGGACGGACAGGGCATAGGACCGCTATATTGGCATCGTTTCCTTGCACCTCTGCCGCACCTGCACGCACAGCGCTGCCCCTTGCCAAACGCAAACCATTCGTCTCGCACTTCCCACCCACCCGCCCGCTTGCACCCTCAAGCGATACCGGATCGACTTCATCCCTCCTACATGTCGGGATTCACATTCGTCGGATGCAGCTCGCAGGGAAGAAGGGACAGTGCATCCTCCTTTCACTCCCGCTCTCCCATTCACATTGTCGTGCTCCCTCGCCTTCTGTCCGCGGCGTCCCTTTTCCGCCGTCCCCGATTTCACATTGGATTTACGACCCCCGGGATCGCAGAATGCATTCAGTCGAGCCCCCGTCTGGCATTGCCGCCACCCTCTCCTCGCTCTTTTGTGCTGTACTGGATACATACGTACAGTAGTCTCCGCCTCGTTTCGCGCTACTTACCTACCTACTTCCCTAATTCAGCCTTTTTCTCTTCTTTTCTCTTTCCGCATATCTGTTTCCGCACTACCGTCGTGCCGCCTTGGTTTTCGCGCTTCTAAATATAATGATGATTATTTTACCCTTTTTTCGCTGGCAGCCTCTTTCCCGATTGGGTGGGCGAAAGACCGTCGGCATCTAAAATCAATACGTGCAAATATCTATTCCTCGTTCGCCGCCCACGCGTTTTCGTCTAATCTTGAGCCTACGGCGACGTTAGACCGTCTTACGAATCCCGCTCTTCGTTTTGTGAGATGATACTATGCGCGGGTGTTGCTGTTTGCCATCGGCGGACAATGACTTGGAGTCGGCGTCTGGCCAGTGTGCGACACGCCGATACGCCGATACCGGCCCTTTGGCAGCAATTACAACTTCCTCGCCTCGGGCTCGCCTCTCTTACTCGGAAATCAGCCGACTGTCACGTTCGCCCATTTCAAACTCATATTTTTCTTTAACACGCGCCGATCTCGTTTCATTATCCTAAATTTACGCGCTACACCTGGTACTCCCTGCACATGAGCGACTTGTTAACACTTTGCCTGGGAACTCGGAACGTGCGTCTCGCAGCAGTGTCTGGCCGTAATCTCGAAACATATTTTTTTTTTGCTCTCGTGGTGATTATTCTGAGGATCGAATTTCAAGGCTCTGCCTGCAGTCATACCGATCCCCCTGCGCCGATGCAGACATAAACCCTCCCATGAGGGCGACGGAAGGTCTGAGGTACTGATGATACCGATGAATGCGAACACCTCGAAAAATATTAATCTGGTTCGCAGATGCCCAATGAGGAGAGGAGGACGATGAGTTGAATTTTGATTGGGTAGAGAGCACAAGAGTGGAACCGGACAGACAGCCATGCCACGCGGTGCGGGATGGGGTGCCGCGATGGAAGCAACAGGCGTGGGAGACACCGGGCGTTGAAAGGCTCGCAAACTCACAGATGTAAAGTAAAAAACTGGAGTGCCTGCTTATGGCTTTGGAGTGGGGAGTGAAACAAATGGAGGGAAGACCTGAGGCAGATGCCGAGCGCATGAACAAGAATACTATGTATGTTCCCTTCCGGTCTTTAATTCTCATATTCTGACGAATCTTGGTTGTAAACTGTACAGGGTCAGCGGCTCTTCACCCACTGCAAGGTTTAACCCAACTACTCCAACTTGAGCTGCGGATGGAGGCTGGCAACCCAATTGCATCAACAACGCATTCATGATCAGACTATCCTCGTGTGTCCTGTGTTCTTACTGCAATGATAAACTGACGTGCCGTGTTGCCCTTCGTTTTGAATTTTCTTCCTCATAATACACTCCATGCATATGACTGCAACTCATTTCTGTAGTACAAGCCCCACTGAAACGAATTATGACGCATGATTTCGAGCCAGCTTTGCTCCGCTGATCAGAAATATTATATGACTGACCCGATGTGCGCCAGGTGAATCATTGAGGTGCTTATTCATGTCGCCCACGGATTGGTTGTAATCCTTGATGCAAGCCTTCAGTCGGTATATTGTCCAACAACATGATTCTTTTTTTTTTTTTTTGTGGAACGTTATACGGCCGTTTTAAAGACAGCACACTGGTGCGTTGTTTTTAAAAGTGGCCGTACTACTTGAAAGCGACAGCATAATAGCTTCCCTCCAGTGCTGTATAGCGCTTGCGCACTTCCATACACCATCGGACCGACATAGTCGTTCGCTAAACCTGTTAGTTTGAGGCCATGGACTTGGAACCCAGCCAGAGGAATATATGTACCACCCGAGGAAATGTGCTCATGCATTCGTGTCCTGCTGCAACACGATGTGGGGCTCCGGTCGAGAGACTCAAGGGTTTCCGTGCTTGTTAGCCGCGGAGCCCCTATCATCGTCAATCAACCGATACCCACTAATACCCCGGTCTCCCATGTCCAATCTTTGGGGAGAGTGTCCTCATTTTTCAGTACTTTCTTCCAGGTCGCAAGTACTAGTCCTTTTTTGATGGCCTTTTTCCCATATTTTACTTCGTTTGTCGTCGCGCAGTCAATTCCAAGTCTGTTGTTAATTGATTTAAGCCATCTATTATGTATCTCTCGTTGGGATGCCGGGCCTTTTCCTTGAATAACACGCTCACAGCATATTCTCCAGATCAGGTGTGCTGATTCCGCAATGAGTATCCTGAAGAGACGTGTCGTGCCTGCATCCTCGCGTTTGATCGCTGTACATGCCATAATCTGGCCGGGCGTGGGTGGGGGTAGATCGGCCCCTGTCGTCAGCTTACACAGCTCGCTCACCAGTTCCCAGATTTCTTTCTGGCCCGGGGATTCACATTGCGTAAATATATGTTCCATCAATTCTGTTATGCCGCACTTATTACATGTAGCTTCTTCCTCGTGGCCAGGTATGTTTTCCCAGTGTCCTCCGAACTTGTATCCACCATGCAGCGACATCCAGAGGAAGAAGCGCGCACTTCTCGACAGGTCTTTGCGCCTCGTGGACTTCCATATTGTGCCGACTGTCCAGACTTCGCCAGATGGGTCGGCTACAACAACATGAATTTCAATTCATTTGGGATAGCAGCTCGAAGTGGATGGTCCGGACGCCGGAGACTGTAACTCAGACTCAGACTCAGACTCGTGGTCATAAATCCTTCAATTTGAAGTTGAATGATTATAACTTTCTTTGTGGCCTCCCGAATGGGTCGAAGCTGGAAAATGACACTTCTGGAAAAATCGACGGGAAGGCTTGGCGTTTGTCAGACTCAGTTTTTGATCGGTGTACATTGGTTGCCGCAGCAACCATCGCGTCACAAAG
>JARJLF010003648.1:0-14078 GCA_029378395.1 Mycena leptocephala | reverse complement strand
GAACTAAATCATTTTCTGAGGCACATTCGGATACGACGTATGATGTCACATCTCATCCACAGTTTTGCAGCGTAGCAGGACGTCCGTTCGGATCAGCCTAAATAAAACTATAAATTGTTGAACGTCTTTTGAACCACTGTAGATGATATGGCAGTATCGGACTTTGCACAATTCACCTCCGAAAGACGGGTTCGCACACGGGTTACCCAGACCGTGGCTCACCATGGCACTGCTGTATCATTTCGACCAGGTGTTCATGGGGTACGTGTTACCTGTAAAGTGTTCACTTTTCGAATTATTCAATTCTCGGCAATCATGTCATGGGATATGAACATAAATGGCAGGCCGGCAAGTGCCGGACCAAAAACTTCACCATTTTCTCAGCTCATTTGGGGTTGAACACTCTGTCAAATAATACAGCTCTGTTTTCGGGCTGGCTGAGGCTACAAGGAAGAATCAGTTTCTCGTGGTCGCTGTATCGGACTTTCATGTGCATCAAATATCATCGGATGATGGTGATCGCCATCTCGCCACTACCGCCTTGCTGATCTTTCATTGACGGCGATTCTGTAGACCCAATAGAAACATCTCTCTTCGATATTGATATATCATTGCAGAGCGATGCCTGTCGTGGCATCTGTCTACGAGAGACTAAGGCCATGCCTGCGGCGTCGTCTTCAATTTCGGTTGCAAGCAAGTGGCGGAAACCTTAATTCTGGACCATCACTACCCACTGGTGGGAGTTGACCAAGTATCCGGGGTCCTGAGAATTCAGTTTTTACTGGGTTTTCCACTAAGTTTTTGAATATCTCCTTCATTTCAAGCGGAGGTTGCGGTGGTTAGATAGCAAGAGGATCAGCGTTGAATTGAGGAACTGGAGCCGAAAACAAATTGTTGGAGCGTTTTTGTCGCGTGGCTCTTTGACGCCGAGTGTGCCTGAGTATCTATGGCTAAATTTAGAAGATGTGTTGCTCAAACACGATAGGCCCCCACGTTATGTCGAACATAGTAACCATCCTGTCGTTCCAAGAGACGATATTTTTATTGCGGGCGGTGTCTAAGCGCAGCGCCCTTAAAAGGACGATGTCTTCTGCGGCTCCCCTCAGCTCTTGCTCCCACCTTTCCCTTTGCCACTCAAGACAGGTTCTTGTTGTTTAGTGCGCGCAACAAAGCTGCCCTGATCCCTTGCTAACTTTTCTTCCAGGTTGTCCCTTCTTTATTGCACACTTTCTTCAAACGTCACTCTGCTGGACATACACTTTGACAATGCTGTCGTACAAGGCCGTTTTCCTTGCTCTTCTTCTTTCTTCTTCATTGGCTTTGCCCATTCGCCGCGAAGTGCCTCAAGGTAGTCTCCATTCTTCTTCGTATCCATACATCCCAACGGTCTAACGCAATCACTCACAGAGCATTCTCACCAAGCAATTTTGACAGCCGTACAAGCAAGTTTAGCCAAGAACAACCCAGATGGCATCGTCGACGCAGTGTTCGGTCTTCTTGGAAATGCTGCCGCCGCTGGAGGTCTTGGGAAACTCACCGATGTAAACTGTCTTCAGCAAGCCACTGCCGACCAGGCATTTACGAACGCCAAAGCGGCCGGTGATGTTGACGGACAGGTCAGCGCCTTAATTTTCCGCACACTGGAGCGCAACTCTGGCACTGTGGGAGGCACGACCACCCCCTGCACGAGCCTCAAGGCCGTCAACCCTGAAATTGCTGCCATCCAGCAACACCAGGTAAGTGTATACTCGAGATCTTTGTACGTGCGCTTACATAGCGTTCTCAGGACCCAGCTTCCACCAACGCTGCCGCAGTTAACAAGGCTATTGTCCTCGAACTCGCTAAGCAGATCGCGTCTGTCGGTGGGAACCCCCAGGACGCACTCAAGTCTGGTACATTCGCCCCTGGCAACCCCAACGGTTTGTCGCTTCAATTATGATTATTTGCTCTTATCTCACATCTGGTTTAGATTCGACGGGCAAGGGAAACACTTGCGATGATGCTAACGACGCTGTTGGTTGCATCGTTTCCCAGAACCTCTTGGTCCCAGGTTTGGCTCGATTGTCTATCATGGGGCGTACATCGCTTACTTACGCCCTATCAGATGCCACTGCTGACGAGATCAACTCTGCTGTCGCTGGTGTCCCTGCCGCCACCACTGGCGCCGCCTCTTCGATCACTGAGTGTGTTTTATCGCTCGCTTCATCTGCTGTGAACTCAAACTATCCAAGCACGAGTGCTTCCGATGCCTCTTCGTCTGAGGCCGCAGCAACTGACTCGGCAGTGGCTGCGACCGTCACCGCGACCTCGAGCTCCATTGGTAACTTCGGTATGTCGATTATATTCCGTTCTCACCACCGCCGCTCATATGGCCTACAGGTAAATGCACCATCCCCCAGATCGAGTTCGGTGTTGGCTTCGACAGCCGCAAGGAGACAAGCTTCCAGCCCGTTGACAAGACTTCTTTCAACCACGGTTCCGCCCAGGCCATTTCTATCATCACTCAGGCCATCTGCGACACCCTTGTCAACTCCTGCGGAGCTGATGCGACTGCGAAAGCCACATGCGCTGCTGCCCAGACTGCTGCCAACGCTGCTCCCCCCAAGACTGGCATTGACGCTGATATCTTCAACGGCTTCTTCGGCATCGCAACCGTTTGTATTTCCTTCTTCTCTCCTCTCAAATATTCACTTTTCTTCAGAACTTCCGTAACATCGAGGCCGTCGACGATCAGGGCAACCCGATCGCGGGCACCACCGGAGGCTCTGTTTCCGTCGCTGCTGTCTCCAAGTAGGACTACATTGTGTCAGCGTGTGAGTTCGACCGCAAAGTTTGATTTTGTAGCGATAAATAATGCCATATTACATAGACAAAATTGAGGCTCGTTTCAGCCTCTATGGTATATAGCCTCTGTATACTATAAAACAAAATTAACGGTCATATTGAAGCCTCAACTAGGAATAAATACTGAAATTAACAGTCATTGATCTCCGTCTTTCAGCGTAGAGCGTGAGAACAATGTGTCGCGGACTACGATTCAGCTCCAGTTCACTTCTAGATCTGTGATACCATTGGGAACAAGATGTGATATAATGACCCCGTATATTGCCAGTATATCCTCAGGATATCTGATCAAATATTTTAAGTAATGTCCGGGCCATTATATTGAACCTCGTCCCCAGTGTACGCCGCCGCTGACTGTGAGGGTTTGCTCAGTGAATTTTGGGCTCCCCGCGATGTTAGCAGAACTAAAGTAAAATCCTGCCACACAAAAACTCAGGTTTTGAACACGTCTAGAATCTAAATCTAAGTGATTCCGGATCCTACTTGACTAGCTCGCTGCTTGCGTGAGAAGCGTGAATAACCGTTGATCTAGGGGCTTAAGTACGAAATCGGCCTGGAAGAATGGACCTGTTTGCATCTTATGAGGTTATATCACAGACAGTAACTATGTGATCCCTCAACCTGGGGCCAGGTTCAGTTTCTTTGGAGCGCGGGATCAGATAGTTAGGTATGCGTATTGGAATTTTCCAGGTGGTGCATGGGCTCCTCAAGCAGAGTGTAGAGGCCAACACTCGTGGATTCTTTGGACAACCACTTCAGGCAGCGGCCTTCCATGGCATGCCGAAATTGCACGCTTGTTGTAGCATTCTACGCCCACCCACCAGCAGCTCTCCCTCACCCTCTGGTGCCATCAAGTTGGCCAGAAAATCATGAACGACCAATGCACCCACTTATAAATATAAAGAGGTGTATTTTATCGAGAATCTTCCACCTTCAATCCACTCATCCTAAGTTAATGCGGACGGAAATAATGGGGACCTTCGAGGAGGATTTGCAGGCGGAGGATGGAGTAAACTCGATGAAATCTGGAATTCTAAGTAGTTTCAGTGGTCTGAGCAGTCCGCATTCGCACGAATGGTGGGACGCGCAGTAAAAAATGGTTGTGTTTGGCAATCACGTGATTCCGGAAAGTGCCGAGGCGCGACGGCTTTCCATGACAAGTAAAACTAGACGAGAGATGATACATGTTCCCGATATCCATATTTACCCCAAGTAGTTCATGGGCTCTGTGCTCTGTCATCCCAGTGGTTTGTTTCAGGTCATGTTTTGTACGAATCTCAGGGTAAGACTTACTAAGAGTTCATATGGCGGGTGACATGGGAAGATGAACCATTTTTAAATAAGTGACCAACCTCGCTTTAGCTAACAAGTCTAGTAGTTCCCTTACTAACCAGTTCAGCATTTCATTCCTTTCTAAGACGGCTTATCGAGCCCACTATTTTGTCATCAGCTAGACGACGCGAACGTTGGCTATAAAATATTTCTGGTTTCGACGGAGAGGAAATAACACTGACACTCAACCGAGTTAAAGAATTCACTGAAACAGAATGGCTATTATCACAATCTTTGGCGCGAATGGGAACCAGGGTAGGTGGATCTGCTCATCGCTCATCACCACCTTCATTGTTTACGAGAAACCTTTGGGCAGGCTCCGCCGTACTTGACGCTGTGCTTGCAAACGGGAAGTATACCCCTCGCGCTGTCTCGCGGAGCCTCGACTCCGATGGGAGCAAGGCGCTGATCGCCAAGGGCGTGGAGGTCGTTGTGGGGAACCTGTTCGACAAGGAGTCCGTGAAGAATGCGATACGCGGAAGCGAGGCGGTGTTTGGGGTGCGGGTCTAATTTATCCTCCATTCGTCTTGGTACGCTCATGGATCCACGGATCGCAGAATACCAACTTCTGGGACCCTGAAGTTTATCCTGCGGACTCCACAGGAAAGGGAGAGATCACACAAGGGAAGAACCTCGTCGACGCGGCGAAGGAGGTCGGCGTGAAGTTCTTCATCTGGAGGTACGTTCTTACCGCGGCACAAACCAACCAACCCCATGTCTTATCCTGTTACAGCTCCCTTCCCAGCGCAAAGGAACAGTCAAAAGGGTTATACAACCATGTCTACCACTACGACAGTGCGTGTTTCTCTTCAAATACAATTTTATCGCCTGGGGGAGGCCTGACCTGTCCGCCACAGACAAAGCTGTGATCGAGGACTATCTTAAGGCCTCAGGCGTCCCGTACGCCGTACTGCAGACTGGCTGGTTTGCCGAGAACCTGTGGAAGTGCGTACCAACCCTCAACTGTACCCTCAGCACAGCTGACATTCGCACTCTGCCACCGCAGACTGGGCTCCCTCCAGAAGACCGACACAGGCTACATCATCCCCGTCCCGAAATACGGTCCCAACGACATCCAGTCCGCCACGTGGGTCGGGCACGACCTCGGGGCAGCCGCCCTCGCTCTGCTTACCAACTATACCGACGCGAGCAAGGGCGTGCTGGGCAAGTCGTACCCCGTGGTCAGCCTGCGGTTCACGTATACTGAGCTCGCGGAAGCAATTGCAGCAGGTAGGTGTTGAGCTTCCTTCGGCTTAAGGTGTTTGGAGGCTGATATGCGCTGGTAGCGATCAATAAGGAGGTAAAGTTCGTCCCGGTCGAGGCCACTGGGGTTTTAGAGCTCGACGAGATGGTATGGCCGGCATTCTTGCTATCTGGCTACATTGACATTCCCCCCCGCAGTTCCTCTTCCAAGCCAAGATCGGTGTCTACAAGGAAACACCTTTCCCCAACCCCGACCTCGTTGCGCTCGGCGTGAAGTTCAGCTCGCTCAACGAATTCATCCAGAAGGAAGTCGTGCCCCGCTTTGCGTGAGACGAGAGCAGACTGTTGTTGACATAAATGGGCCGACTCGAATGTGTACCAGAGTTTCAATGTATTGTGTTTGCATCCAATTCGCATCTGGCCTTTAGGCGCTGTGTCATAATTAACGCGAAAGTCAATCAGACGGTATCAAGAAATCGTACATGCGTAGGGAATCGCTGTCGGATGGCGATATGATGTGTTACTACTTACTACCCCACCCAGTTTCGGAAACGACCTGATTAATTTCATTTCTCTGTTTCTGCTCGAAAAATTCGAGGGATTATGCAGATCTACGACGAGGAGGATTTTGGTTTCGTGATCATGACGTTTACTATAGGATTTAAGTAATTGCTGATCCCGTCCTCTGATATCCTAATGCTCAAGTTGAAGTCGGGGGGTCACCGGCCCCGTGACATCAGAAAATCTTGATGTCATTGTGAATACAACGGAAAGCAATACAGGACCAGTCCAACCATAATTGAATCTGAGTAAAACTATCTCCTCCCGAGCTTTGTTGGAAATGGACTCCGAATCGGAGATATTGCTACAGACAGATACACTGCGTTCCGGCCCCCTGTAGGCACACTCTGTGTCTACTGCCGTAGACAACATGTAGGCAAACCTGTTCGCCTACATATGCCTACAGCATGTAGACACTCTTGGTGTACATGAGTCTACATTGATCTAGTATGCCTACATTGGTCTACAGCAGTAGGCCCATGTAGAAGAACGTGGCGAGATGCAGATTTTTCAAGTTTGGAACAAATCATTTTAAAAGGCGAAATAAGGTGGGGGAGACCAAGGTTTGTCTACAGCTGTCGACAAACTTAGGCAAAGTTCGCCTACGTGACGTACGCTGACGTAGCCCAGCGAACACGAGCGAAGGCAACGCTGTGCCGATATCCCCTTGCCTACAGCCATCGACATACTTTAACCTACGTAGACCAGCGAACACGAGCGTAGGCAAGGGTGTGCCTACAGGGGGCCGGAACGCAGTGATACTCCGCGTTTAGGGCTCAAACGGTCGCTGGTTGAAAGATGTTGCTTGGGTTGGGTTTTGCTTCTAGGAGTCAATCAGGTAACGGTTCTACAGCGTGACGGAGCACTGGGTGGGTGAGCTCGGCTCGGGAGATTTCTAAAAGTGAGGGACGAAGGTGAACATTATTAGCCTAGTACACCGGGATACTTCCTCAAACCGGCATTCCTAAGCAGGACCGTGCCATGTAATCCTACCTACCTACCTACTTATCACTCCCATTCCCCACCACTTCCCCGCTGCCGCCCACTTCGCCCGCATCCCTGACTCAGCATCGAGTCCCCACCAACAGAAAGATGGGGGTGCAGGCCCGAGACCCGAATTAGCCAAAGCTGGGGCACAGGTCGGATGTCAGGTTGTGAATATCCAACTTCGATTTCGTGCCCCAACTTGTGCCCAAATTCTATATATGAAACACCCTTATGTCTTATTCCAGATCGCGATGAAAGCGCAAATGAGCTGCATTTACCTGCATTCTCATCATGTGTGCGTGCTGAGGATTAACCGTTCTATCATCGTGTCCATCAGGTTCTTGCTGACGTTTCCTCTTCTCCTCAATTTTCGGACTTGTTGAAACCACTAACTATTCCAGTTTAGACCACGACAACCTACTCGATAATCTCGGCTCCAGATGTTACGGGCGGTGCGGGGAGGATCAGCGGACCGAGAGATCCGAGGCAGAAAATGATGGGAAAACAGTCGCGGGATCACCGCCCTAACATCTGGTGCACTTTGATCGTAAAGGGTGCGCTCAGTGACATCAGTCACAATAGTAACACTTAGTAACAGATAGTCACAGTCGCGTCAATTAGTAGATCAAAGCTTTCTGGACGCGCCGATGGACGACGATCTGGAGTTTCTCTTTGCGGATGAGCCTCCACTGGATCCTGATGACTCGGAGGCACATATGGGGAATGAGCCGGACAGTTTTACGCTGTCAGACGACGAAGAAGAGCTGGCTGACCCAATTCAGCTCCAGCAATCTCGGGATCGCCGATCCAGACTGCGAGAAGCGGACATGGTGGACAAGGTTAGAAATGTGTTGAACACCATTTACAGCCAAGGGCTTGATCTGCCTATTTTCCTGGATGCTGTGTGTTGGGGAAACGAGGCCTGCATTTCAGACCAGGCTATTCAATCGGCCCGCACTGGATTGATGGTCAGCAATGAGCTCCCAGGGATCTTACAGCGGTGCTACAACCCTCCACGTCGGTCTCATCGACAGCATGGCAGAAGGCCTGCTGGAGCCCGCCGTCCACTCCTTGACTTCGCAACAAACTGTGTTTCTGAAACCGTCGATCGGGAAATGAAGCTGTCAGCTCATTTATTCTTGTCTCCACCAGAAGAACTTTCAGAGGAGCATCTTACAAGTTTAGACTTCGGGGAAATGAAGGATTCAATTCAGAGAGATGCATCTGTTTTGTGGAAGATTTTGCGACAGACTGCATACACTCCAGAGCAGGAGGCACGCAATAAACATAAAGATCCGGACATGGTACGTCTCGAGCCCACTAAAAAAAAAAACACAAAATATTAACAACAAGAATCAGGTTGTTCTTCACATGATATCCCAAGCACAATTCACTCGCTCTAACCGTCGTGCCCGTGTTGCCAAATTATGGTCTATTTATCTGAAGGCATGTGGACTATCTGCCCGAGCCTTTGACCCCCTCCATGCACTTGGAGTTCTCATGAGCCACAAATGGACCGCCAATGCATATGGGACACTCTCGGATCGTGCAATGGAGGCTGTTCGCACTGCCATTCGTTTATTCCCTTGGCTCATCTCACACGACAACATCAATGTGGCGCTACGAGTCTTTTCTCAACGGCTCAACAATCAAAGCCATTTTGTCAGCGGATGTGCATATACCATCTGGGTCCTCCCTCTCCGAGCAGCTCTACCTCTAGATATGAACCGCACTCTCCAGATACACCGTTCCCAGAATTGTGGAGAGGTGTTCGACTTCTCCGCAGTACTTTATGGAAACGACGATGCCGATGACCGGATTGAAGCATTTAACGTGCATCATGTTCTCCAGCTCCTGCTAAACAGCCCCGATTTCATCGACTACATTCATCGGAAAGATCCCCTGTTCGCTTCGCCAGATGCAGTCCACCAGCTCTTAGGTGGTCTTGAAAATGCGATCAAGATGTTTATTCTCAGGACCAGTACCTACGAGGAGGCCAGCTACGAAGGCACACTGAACGTCATGGCCGATTCGTTCAAACAGCTCCTACTGGACACAAAGGATGAGCAGGAGCACACCGCTCTGCACCGTGTTATTGCTTGGATCGGGGATCAGCTCACCATCGAGCGGTTACGTGGATTGTGGAAGTATCGCCATGAGGACCATAATTCATTTGATCGCCTCGATTATATGGTTCCAATTTTCGGATGGTTTCATTTGGTCATGGCATTCGCAAACTCACTCCACAAGCAATATTTGGGGACATCGGCAGGGATCGGCGGCTTGCGTCAGGCATTTGATGTTCTGAAGCGGAAGGGTTTAATTTCACAGTCGACCAAGGGTCCATTCTGGCACAATCTTGACGAAGCACTCCATCATATCAGCGAGGCGCACTTCCGTGCAGCTTGGCTCGACGTCGGAAACGTAAAAAATCTAGGAGATCTGAAGACGAAATCTCCGCAGGCGCTTAAAGACCTCGCCGAGAAACTCATCCAAGATCATGCCTCCCGAGAAGCATTAAACAAAGTTGATTGCATGGAGGCAGGAAAGCAAGACCAGATTTTTCGGCAGTGGACGATGTGGAACATGGATATCCTTCCATATCTTGCACTCCGAACAGCAATCAAATCCGGTGATGTTGGTCGGATCGAGGACTTACTTCCGACCTTGCTTTTCCGCTTTGCTGGGGCGGGAATCCGAAATATGCCATCGAGATGCTGGAATTATTCCAGGGACTCCAGCGCGAGTGGCCAGAAAAATTGCGGTACATCCATTACCAGATACAGGCGCTCATCTAATCAAATATGTGCAGGTACTATATCACTGAGTTTTGTTGGTTATTCACGAGAACAGGCGGCGTGGACAGCTGGCTTCCATTTGATCTGGGACAGGAGGAGAACATATGTGACATAAAGGTAGGTTTGTTGTACTTGAATTGAACCCATTCATTTAATTTTTATCTAGGTCAACTATCGCTCCATGGGACCAGGCGCAACAATGGAATACATGGGGAAAGTTTCGCCGGCAATCCCGGCTTTGCGAAAGGTTCAGCGTCACATGGAGAAGCAATTTAGAACCACTGCACGCGGTGCTCGACACGGAGTTCCAGACAAGAAGAAAGATGTCGCCAAACTCGCCAGCCACTACACAACCTCAAAGCTGCACACATTCCAAAGTGGCCGTAAATTAAAAACTGAAAAGGCGCAAGATTTCGTTTCCATAGGTGCCAATAATCTCGAACGCCTCAAAACAATTGAAGTTTGGTTTGCACGGCGGTCACACGAGAGGGCTACTGGGGAGGATTGGTCAGATGATCAAGATTCTCTTTTTCTTGAACCATTATTGGGTGATTTAGCTACATAGTCTCGTTACAGGAATTCAAGCATGTCTTTGCGGTTTTGCCATCAAATCCAAAGTGATGGCATTCAGAACACATCAAAATACGCAAAGCTCGATTTCAACACATCGAATTACTGTAATAATTCAGGTGAGGATGTTGATTCGTGGGTATAGATGAGTAATGTCTGGGTATAAATTGGCGGGGAAGTTGGTTACCGTAAAAAGATGTTGGTTGTAAAAGTTGCGTTGGCTTTCCGAATCTGTCATGTAAAAGATATGGGTTATGCACGATGGAGTCGTCGTCTGCCGCGAAATGAGGACCAGATTGTCGCTGCTGAGGAGGAGCAGATGGCCCAGCCATATCGACATCAGGTGGTTCGGGTTGCGAGTATGTTGGAAGCAGATTAGATGGCCCAGCCATCGTAACGGCGAAGTCGAAATTGTTTACGAAGGCAAAAGGCAAAGCAGCGTCGATGTGCAACAGAGGTGGAAGTGTTGGAGGAGTGGGGGATGCGTGGTATGTGTCAGATAGAACTGTATATGCTGCGGGGAGCTGAGATGCCAGAGGAATTATCGGCATTGTGTTTGATATGTTGGCGAGAGCTGGTGTTGGCTTTTTACTTGCACGCGATGCTCGTTTTTTCGGAGGCTGTAAGGCTTTCAAAGCCTTGAGTCGAGCACTCTCCAGCACCCTCGCCTCCTTCTCAAGCCGCTTCCGCTCAGCAGTGGCCGCTTTCCTTTCGTCGGCCCGCTTCTTGTTGCCAGCGAGACGTTGGAGCTTCTCACGCTCATCAAGCTCCGCAAGAATGGCGAGAATTTCATCCCCGTGCTTGGCTGCATGGGTAGAACTCCAATCACTGTGACTAACGAGGTCGTCAACAGTTTTCAAGCGTGCCCACGTCGCAAATTTGGTGAGAACGTCGTCCGGAAGAAGGACTTGTGGCCCCCAGGGCCGACGGCGGTAAACAGTGGCGCATTTGTCGTCCCGCCAGCGAGACAAAAGGTCGCGTGCCTGCTTGAGATGGTTCTCACGTTATTTGGGACTGCTGGTGCTTCCCGCATCGGTCGCTTCCCGTTCGCATCTGGTGTCTGACTCGGGGAGTCCTCGTCATCGCTACTTGGGGATGGAGGGCGCTCGGAAGGCTCCTCTAGCTCTTGCCGAGTCAGAGCGAGCAGCAGTGGGTCATCAGGGGACGTCTTTCGAAGACAATTGTCGCAGCAGATTCCGGTGGGTGCTAGAAATAAATAAATACGCATGCGACATTGGCGGTGACACATTATAAAGACTTACGTTTGCGGACGGTGCCATTATTAAAATACTCGTCCACCACGTCGCGCCGGCACTCGTTGGTCTCAATCCATGCCCTGAGACCTCTTCGACCGTCTTCTGGAAGGTTACGGGGTTGCCTTCCTTCGGCGGCGGCGCGTCTTTTTTTGGGGCCACTTTCTGAAAGACACTCGGTTGCACCAAAAGGATCGCCCGAGCCGTGATGGGAAAATTGCGGCCTGCTCTACCGGCTCGCTGCATCCAAATGGAGAGCGAACTAGGAATGAGAAACTGCACAACTTGCTCCACGTGCGGGATGTCGCAGCCCTAAGTCATTAAACAGCTCGGAATTTTGGATGGGTACGTACCATTCCTGGGGCCTCTGTTGTCAGTAAAATCTTGATCTCCCCGCTCCGAAACTTCTCCATTATGATTCGTTTCGAGCGTCGACTACGCCGTGAATGGTAAATGGCGATCTGCCCCCTGGATCTTCGCGGCAGGCGCGCTCGAACGTGCTTCAAAGCGTCCATTGTGAGATTGATATCATCAAAGAATACCATCGACGGCGTAAGTTGCACGACGGCATCCTCGGAATCATGTGCGGGGATGAGAACCGTCTCTAGAGCTTCTAAATCCGACTTCGCTCCCCTCATATAATGTACAAACCATGCAATATTGGGACGATCAGTCCCGAGATTGACATGATACGAAGTCTCGGGGTTCATGTGAACGGATTTACGCACTTCCGTCAGAATGTTGGGTGGGAGAGTTGCCGAGGCGATGAGAAACGGGACCTTGAGTGGGACAAAGGCCCGAAGCGTCCCTAGTTCTGCGTACTCGGCCCGGAAGCCGTCCCCCCACTGACAGATGCAATGCGCCTCGTCAATCACAAATGCGGCGATGCGTTGCGCAAATGCTGGGGTACTCAGAAGCTGTCTGAATTTGTCGTGCTTCAGACACATGTCCGGGGATGTAATAACAACACGGTTCTTGAACTCCTGAATTTCCTGTGTTCCGGTTCAGTCTCAAAGAAATGAACATAATAAAGCAACGCACCTTGTGAACCTCATTACTGTAAGTTTCCCCATTCACCGCGACAGCAGAGAGCCCCATCTTTCGAAACCGCGAAGCCTGAGACAAAAGACGCGTAAATACACGTCGTAGCGTGCCGGAATCCACTCGCCTGATCCTCCTCCAGCGCGTTGAGCGGCGAAATGATGATTATCATCTTGTCTGAGTCCACGAACAATGGCATCACGAAGGGCATCGTCTTCCCAGCCCCCGTTCCGGCGATCATGCTGCAGTCCAGCCCGAGATGAAGAGCTTCTCCCATGTCGACCTGCCATTCGTGGGCAGTCATCCCGTTGTTGCGTTCACGGAATTCATTGCGTATTTTGGCGCGCGTGGGGCTGACTGATAGTTTCGGGATTTGCGCGCTTCTTCACGGGCCTTTTGCAGAATTGCCGCGGCCTTGGCAGCATCGCGCTGGTGGGAATCAAGCCGTGACTGCACAGCAGGCATAGCGTGAGAGGGAAGCACAGACAGGCGGGATGGGCGGGAGACGCGTTTGACGCGAAATGTCACGCTAAAATCACAGAAGCTGTCAAGCGTGACGTGAGCGCACCCTTACCAACCAAAGTACACCAGACGTTATAGGGCAGTGCTCCCCCATCAAACTTTCATCAAAATCTGCCTCGACAACATCTGTACATATTATCCCCGGTAGGACTTCTGCCCGCGAGCGCAGCGAGCGACTGCCCTATAACGTCTGGGAACGAGACTACCTACTCGAGTCAATTGGCAGACAGTCTTCACATACAAGCGATCAATACCGAGGTAACTTCCGTTGCCGTTCAGGTACGCGCGCCGTTGAGATACACAACCTCGCGCCAGACCTCCCGGCGACTTTTATAGTTTGGACCCGTGTGGGACTTTCCTATCCAGGCACAAATTCATCATGATTGTCAGTCTCCTACCCAACCTCCCTCAGGGTTGGGAGACAGAGTAGGATTTTCACTGCCAGGTCTCGGTACCAAAGGGAGAACAAATAATCTTGTACTTCCACTGTTGTTGCGTCTATTTAACTTAGCTGATAGTATTATTTGGTATGTGAGAACAGGAACACGCTCGACCATCTCTCATACTTCGATCCACCACTATCTTGTTCTACAACGGACAAATCGTTGCGCAGCTTACGCACATGGACCTATGTAAACGCCTCGTACATCCAATAGAGATACAAGGACTCACAAGTGCTGAGCGTCGGGGAAAGTGGGGGGAATGCAGCAGATCTCCCCTTTGGGACCTGGGATGAACACGAAGTTAATCAGGATGCGCGAATGATGGAAAAAGGGCCAGCATACAGTCCTGCAATGTGAGTATCAGCATACGATTGAAGAGACAGCACGAAGAATACGAACGGCCGTGGTGGTGCCTGTGCGCAGGACCAGGGACTTTGATGAGCGATGCAGGGATGATATGCGAGCAACGGACATACATGGTTTGTGGCTACCAGGGGTCGAGACCTGGGGTGCGGATATGGCCG
>JARJLF010003647.1:0-14091 GCA_029378395.1 Mycena leptocephala | reverse complement strand
ATTGTAATGACCAGCTGCAGGCGAGTAAAAGTTGCTTGTTCTATTTGAAATTGCCACAGACGAATTCTGATGTAGGTCAGTAGCATTATACAGCAAAGTCGAAATCATCAACACGAGTTTCCAGGAATTATCCCATTAAATGATTGTTAGATGAAATTCAATTATGTACAAAACGGGATATGGAAGTAAAGAAAAACTAGTATTATGCGAAGTAATGATATCGACATGATTGTCATCGCTGAGATCACGATTAGGGTAGAGAAATAGGGCGGAAAGGAACAGAATACTCACGTTTGTCTTGGGCTTCTTGGGTTTCAAAGATATGTTTCGGATTTTGCGCCCAAACAGACATAATAATATTCCGTGAATCCAACTCAAAGCTTCGACCAGGGATGGAGGATTCATGTACAGTGAGGTCGGCATGAGAGTAAACAGTTGTTCAGGAGAACAAGACATGCCTTTGCTTTCGCTGTGGCATAAATGCTGACTTGAAAGGCAGCCAACTATCATTTAGAAAAAGTTCTGAAGGATGACTGGGTTTCATCAATTTCTGATTGATGAAGTGAATTTTGAAATTTTAATTCACAAATATATCTACATAGAAACACCTGTACCGTCAAGCAAGTTACAGTCTAATAGTCTAATGTGTGGCTTGAGATCACAAACGAAGACACATCTATTGCTTGCAAGAAGTCCAAGGTCAGGAGTTGAGCTCGCAGAGAAAGGATGGTTTTATCTGAAAATGGGAGAGGGACGTACCATGGCAGTCGGAATACTTAGATTCGCCACACAGCAACAAAATCTGCGTGATGATGAAGATGCCATGGTGTTTCCCGTGCCATCTTTTGCAGATGGCCGGTGGTGTCATCGTCCTGCGGGTGCATCAGCGAGAGCACAAAAGAGGGAGAGGGGAGGAAGAGGAGGACAGGAAGAGGGAAAAAAGCCAGTTGTGCGAGAAACGACTTTCACGTTTGTGGACAAGGAAATGTGAAAGCGAGGAGAGCAGAGGTTAGGGGAATTGAGCAACTTGATGGGAAGTTAGTCCTGTTTGTGATGGGGAAGGGCATGGACAGAGGAGAGTAGGAATGGAACGTTAACACACCTAGCATTAAAATTTGGGCCTTCATTGCTACCTGCGCTACTTGCCATTAGGTTACCAGAAAAGTTATGAAACCTAGACAATCTCTTGCTCACTTTGGATTCTCTACCCCCCTACAAAAAATCGTGATCTCAAACCACGCTGTTCCCACGCTACAGCACCTTCCAAGAAAGGCACATTCTCACGCTACATGGCCTTTCCGGCTTTGCCAATGCTCAAACCACCTACTTACTTGTAAAGAATGACTTTCCAACTTCATAGGCTGAATATACACATTCAAACACACCTTCTGCAGAAATTCCGGGGCCCACCCCCCAAATTTGAGTCCTCGGGGGTTAAATTTCCCCACGCCCCAAAATCCTCCTTTTTCACACTTCTGCAATTGCAGTGGTCCCAAAACAACTCCTATGAACCCAGTCCGTTTTGGATCTCAAACTGCCATTGAATACCTTCATTTCACCCTATATACCCCCATATTCTCGCACAGGCACCCGAGATATTAGCCTGTTTGCGATACAGTCATTCGAGCCATCTGATGGCTGTTTGGCGTTGCAGCAACTGATGGCTAATGGCTGAATGGCTAATAAAGAAAAGTCAGTGTATGCTCGTTTCTGCTAGAAAGAGTTTCAATGAGTGTGTTATCACACGTGGAGCTTAAGGAATGCCCCTTGAGTGCATGAGACCTCCAAATTCAACAACATTAATTATTTTGTGCGTACAATCTGGCCATTATATATGTGAGTGGGACTGATCACCCATACATCAGCTGAACGACTCAGAAGCAACTCAATGACTCCAAAAATATGGGCAAGTATCAAAGCCATTCAAGCCATTAGCCATCAATTTGCGCAACGCCAAGCAGCCATCAGATGGCTCGAATGGCTGCATCACAAACTTTCTATTTATTATTTTCTCCTGGATGGTCCCAACCCCAATCCCATTGGATGAACCACGTGCTACACTGCGCTACAGCGCCAATGAAGTCCGATCAATAAACCCAACCCAATCTGCTTTTGGTTTTATCCGACAGCTACAGCTCTGCCACAAACCACACGGGTTAGGGTTAATGCTACCCTTAGGTGCTACATGCTGTACCTAGGTGCTACAGCCGCACCCTACATGCTACAAGCCACAACCCACTGGCTACACGCTACATGCCATACACTACACACTACACTCCTACATGGTACATGCCCACCGGTCTACACGCTACATCCTTTGTAACTCACTTTCGGCTTTTCCCGCAAGTCGGCCAACCACCGCCCATCTTTCATCCACCTTCCCAATCCACAACACGAAAACTTCCACAGGCGCCGTGGGAAGGTAACCAAGCAACAAACAAATCCCCAGCGATGCTTCATCATCAGCACTCCCTTTTCTCCCACACTACATCCCCACACGCTAGCCATACGCTGAACGCTACATGCTATGGTATGCTCCACTTAGTCGCCGCTTCCCGGTGACAAGTGTAACTACTCACTCAAGTTTTTATGTAATTTTTTTTCCTCTTGCCAAATGACTTCTTTTCATGAGGGGAACAACTTCCCAAGACGGATTTTCATAACTAAATATTTGACGGAGTTGTAAAATTTTGGACAGCCCAATTTGGCAGTATCAGTTGTATAGAGCCTATTACTAGTCAAAATTGCGTACGACACCCTCAAAAACACGCCTGTGTTACGAGTCTTAATTTTTTTTTAAAAAACTCGTTTTTACGCCGGTCCGTCAGCGCCAACCGACCTCGATTTTTTAAAGTGACATATGGTGCATCGTGGTGGAATGCTTTCCTTAAAAGTAAATAAACGTGATATTATTTCCTTTTTGGTACTTGCTTACCGTGGTGCAACTTGTCATTTGCTTGCATTACCGTTTCTTGCTTTGTCTATCGCGGATCCTCGGCCCGCTCACTGCATTTGGGCCTGTAGTTTCGATGTGGTCTTGCATTATTGACCATACATTGATCGTTCTGAGGCTCAACGGCAACACAGTTCTCTGCACGCCTTTGAAATACTGTACAACCGGCCACCCTGACTTATGTGGTTTGTCTGAACTCCTCCCTGGGCAAAGAAAAATTTGGGCCCTCATCAAAATTAATCAAATCCCTGAACTTGTTTGACCGCTGTTTTTAGTGATGAACCTCTTACAGAAATACGATGTGTCTGCTTTTGGAAGTAACGCAAAACACCAATGCAGGTTCCTCCCGATCGTCTCCGACATAGCGCCGCCCTCCTGCGCCTCCCGACGCGCCCCGAGTCCGCCTCTGCATCCGCGCGACGCGTTTGTTTGCGCACATGTGGCGCCGCCCTCCGTCAGTCCTGACGCCACGTCTCCGACTCAGACGACGACTACGCGACTCCAACTCCACTCACTCGGCCTGCACCCCATTCACGGTGTGCATGCTCTTGCCCGTGCCACTGCCCTCTGCTGCGCCCCATTGCTAGTTTGCCGCCCATTGCACGCTTTGCCGCCACCGTTCTCCCCGATGCCGCTTCGCCCGTGCCGCCCTGCTCGTCCACGCCGGCATCAGCATGGGCCATGAACCAGGCCTTACTCGGCCCCACCCCATCCCCCTCTCTCTGGGCTCGACTCAATACCTGCCCGCCAAACCATGGACGAAAATTTTAGTCGTGCAGCAAACTGCCCACAACCTCGGCTGCAAGGCCTTCAATGCCGGTCGCTTTTCGTCTGCCTCACCCCAGGTCTATCCCCATCTCGTTTTCCCTCCAAAAATACCCTCGGCTCACAGTTCCCCCCCCCAAAAAAAAAATCAGTGTCCGCCGTGATCCCGATTCCACCTCCGAGCACAGCCCAACAACCCCTACCAATAGAGTCTTTTGTCATGGTATAATAGAGGCTTTGCGCTGAGCCACCAGAAGCCACCGGGTGGCTCATCAGGCATGCGGCCATGGTGGCTAAAATGACGCAAAAATCGTATTTTTAGCCACCAGATGACGTCGTGGCTGGCGTAGCCACCGGACAGCGCATGCCGAAATAGCCACCCGGTGGCTCCGGGTGGCTCTGCGCAAAGCCTCTAATGGATACAGAGCAGCGAAAATGCATCGGGTTTTTACGGGGAAGGTGTGTAAATATTCCTGTATTTCACTTGCCCACTCCGTCACTTCCCTTTCCTTTATTCTGTGCCCTAATCTCTGATTCCACCTCTATAGGATATCTCTACCGTTGCTCGTCGTATACGCACCACCATCCCGCGTGGCACGCCCTGCCAGCTCTCCGCGCAGTACGCACGGCAAGTCTATTCGCCACATCAACTCGACCGACCCACTGCCCTAATCTCCGTGCACCCCTGTCATTGACCTCACCGATAGGGTCCTCGACGTCACGGTGTGTACTCTCATTTATTACTCCTTTTTCTTTCTTTTCTCATCCCTGCCCCAGATTTCCTCTTATGCTGTCTCATCCCCATCTGCGCGCCTCACCCGGATCCGCCTCCGTCTCCCTCAGCATTCCCGCCGACGATCGGACGCTCCCGTAATGCGGAGATTTGAACGCCCCTCCACGGAACTTCCGCGACAACACTGGAGAACCACGCCTAGCCGAACACAACCCCGTTATTCCACCCATCGCAGTTTTGCCCCATTATCTTACATTCGTAGTATTTATATTGTTTCTCTACCTACACTTTGATAATCTAGCCTTTTCTTCGTCCAACCCTTGCTCGCGAGTCCCTTGAAACCACTGCAAAAGAACGATCAATGCTTGTTAGACCTACCTGGAAATGAGGCTCCCAAATTCAATGGCTCTTCGTAACTTTCTGGGGACGTCACCGATGCACTCGTAGGCCTATGATACAGCGAGGAACTCTTTTCAAAGCTCATTGAGGCGAACTTGGACTTACCAGACCGGAAAATGTTCAATGAGGAAAGCTTTTTTCTCTGCCACTTCATCATCCGCGGGGCAATAGTTGGTACCCAACTGGGAAGCGAACGGGGAAGCCATGATTATGAACGTGGGGGAGGGACGGGAGTGCTGGCGGTGTGGCAGTGCGAATCACGATAACGTGACTCGCGTTTCTGATTAGCGCGCAAGCATGTTCCATTCAAAGGTTCTGCGAAGAAAGGTCGTGCGAGTCCGGTGCGACATAACTGGTAGTAAAATAATTGGACTCCGTATTATACTCCGGATCCAAATCGGTCAGTAGTATATCTAAATTTTCTCCGTCGTTCTCCACGCTAAAGGTTTCACTGGCATTGAATGGGGGGGTGTGATCAAACCTTATTTGCGCTCAGCGCTCATCTCTGGTTATTCTCACTTTTTAACAGGTTCAAAATAAAAATAAAAAAAAGGTTTGATGCCGCAACAGTGAGAGCCATTTCCGGCTCGCTCGGCGCAATTTTAATATTCTTGAATATTACCTCGATGGAGGTGTCCTGGGGCAACTGGTGAGCTCGTCAGTTAAACATTGCGCTGTCTTTTTGGCTTGAATCACTTGATGCCAATACAAAGTGCGTCGCACTTCCACCACAGCCCACGTCCATCGAGCTGAAGTGGAAAATGGAATCGCAGTTTGCTGCTCAATTCAACGTCCCATCCGCACATAGGAGCTCGGCGAACCTGAACCCTGCCTCCTCCCTTGAAGAGCCTCATCATCTTCTGCGGAGGAAAGGCGTGACTCAGGACTGTTTGCGTCCGCAGAATATCTATCGCCTCCCCGCCTCTTATGGTATGCCTCTTCACAGCTCGTGGGTGACGCCGTGAATGTCTTTTGTCGTAAAGCTGTGACTGCTGCAGTGAACGGTGCTGTTGACTTTAAAGCATTGAGTTCGGAGATGAAACCCAACAAATCCAAGCCATGGTTTATCTTCTTCCCCGAGTTCTGTGAGAGACATAGACATGGTAGATGCGAAGTCTGAAGACATAGAATTACCCTTACCGCTGCAGCAGTGCGGATGTTCCAATCGCCGAGATACCCGAGAGTTTTCATGGAAAGGAGGCAGTATAGTCCATAGAGGAAGAAGAGACGAATGCGGGTGAAAGAATTAGGTATATACTCAAGTTACTTTGACTGATATCAGAACCAGCTACTGCCCCTCAATATATTTAATATCCTCCCCGCCCCCGCTCAAATTTACCTCGAGAGCACCTAGCAGAAACTGACGAATACTGTATCATATCGTATCATATCATATTCGTAGGAATCGAAAACGAACCGAGCTTCTCGAGAGAAGTGGTGCCTACTCGTAGGATGCCCTGTAAGACGACAAGTGTGAGATGAAATATGGACACAGAACACAGGTGCGAACCGTCTTTGGCCTGGACCATGAGCCACGCCAGAGACATCGTCGAGCTGTGTTTCTTCGCAATTTCTTCGACACTGAGTTGAGATACAGTACAATCTTCTTGAGAGAGGGAGATATATATAACAGACCGCGCGACGACTCCGTGCCAAAGGAAATACAGTATATACGCGTCTAGATCTGCAGACTAGTAGTGTCCCGACATACAGATAATCTGGAGACTTCCAACCCACGCGAACTAGAGAGTATTAGCGAACGACCGGAAGTAACTTGAGGATAAGACTCGCCGTATTTGACGCGATACTGGGAAGAGCAGACACGGTAGGACGTGCGGATCAACGTTGAACGTTGAACTGTTGTAAGTGGGGAGTTTAGCAATCTCAACCATTCCCGCACGCCTTTGCATCCGTGGTGTGTGTTCGAGGACTATTGGTGGATTCCTGACCCAACTCCTAACCCAATCAGAGCTATCGCGCTTTACACGTCCACTGGCAACAACATATCTAGACCTTTCAACGTACTGCAGTCGCGGACGGGTATGTCAAGTACAAGCTCGTTATTTTAATTCTACATACAGATGCGTCAATAGTCATTCACGATAGTGTCAATATTCAAGACTCAATGCTCATGCCCACACCCGCACCCATACCCAGTCGCGGCGCGCGCGAGCTCGGCTTTGCGATGGCGGAGATGGAGCAGCCGGAGGCGCCGCAGTCGCGCGCGTAGTCGAATGCAGGACGAGGGCGGGTTGTCCTCGGCGTCGATAACAAGAAAAGAAAGAACGTGCTCCGCGGCCTTGACCGCCGCGGACTTGGAATGACTGTTGATGGCATTCGCATCAGTCGCATCCGGCATCAAGCTGCCGTTCCTCCGAGGCCTTCGCAGTTTTGGTGTTATGAGGTCAAGAAGTGAGCGAAAGTTTTGGAAAATACACCAACCTCTTTTATGTAAATTTAGGCTTTTCTGAACCTTTTTTTCATCATCCGAGGGTGAAGTGCCCAGATGGGTATGTTCGACGGGGGGTTGTACATTATTTTCCCACGAGTTTCCGACATCTCTCCATCGGCCTCAAATTTCAATATTTTGGCCCAGGACCCCCCCTCCCCCCCCCCCTCCCCGCCCAACCTGTCTCATTTTCGGGTGCAGGCTATCGATTGAAGACCTCAATCTTGTGCAGCCAAGTGACTGGAAGGCAGAATCGTGTTTTTGATTGCTCGCCAAATCTGGTCAGAAATTGATCGCGACTTTTACTTTTAGATCGGCAGCTTCAAATTTGCACAACAGGGCTGAGTTTGGTCTTCACGCGGCGCTGATCCTTCCGGGCTCGAGCTATCCCTCATCCATTTTGTGCCAGGCCCAGCTCGGCAGGTTCTGCAGATGATTTTGTTTCAAAAGTAGGTTAGTGTCGGAAATTTGATTGCCGCTCACCTCTTGTATGAGGTATGCTGGACATTATTCAACTAGATTTATTGCTGGGGGAACATTGTTCCTGAGACCCACCTCCCTTGGCTGATGGCCACAGATAGATGTTTATTATTAATTGTATACAAGTTTGATCACTTTTGTGTTCATTTCGAGGCTTTTTGTTATATCTAGCGCAGGGAGACTCCGCGGACCCCCTTAAGACCTCTTCAAACTTCGCATTGCTTCAGCGTGACGCAACTAATTAACGCGTACGTCGCACGCCGAACACAAACCCTGGTTCCGCCTACGGGAATGATAATCCATCTGGCTTGAATCGGGTTTCGAGCATTTCGCTACTGCTGACTCCACCACTGTCGGACGGAAAATATCGGCTTTCAACCGGAATCCGCACCAACCAAAATCCCCCTCCGTTTCTGGCTCCTTTCTCCGATGGGCAGAATCAATTCCTCAAGGTCTGTCTGCTAATCCACGATCGTGCCGCATTAGATTCACCTTGACGAGAGATATCTGGTGGCATTTAGGGCAGATCGCGACATGCGGTAATGTTCAAAAGGCTTGAATATATCTACCAATTCCATGCACATTCACGGCGTCGTGGTTTAGCGTTTCTTCTGTTGCATTTTGAAGTGCTGGGAAGGAAGTCCCTTATTTCGAGGCCAAGCTGTTCCCACTCGGTATCGCGAGAACATATGCTGATTTGATACGGGGAATGGGTAACCCACGCTCATCGACGACAACGCGTCGTGACGGCATCGGCACCGGGTCAGCCAACGACCCAACAGCGACCAATGCATTGACCATCTCTTGCTTGATCATGCCTGAGTTTTCACTACTCTCTTCGATCGAGATTCTGCAGATGTCTACAGACCAGACGTTGACACTCAGAGCTCTGGATCCCTGAGATAATTCGGACACGCTGCACCTTCGAATTTGAATCAAAGGCACGTGATCAGGTTGAAACCAAACCTTCAGAGTTTTGGACTAATTTTCTTTGAGATATCCGGGCATCGAGTCGACAATTGGACGACCAATGTCTACTCAAAGTACTGAGGTTCCACCTGGCATGCCGGACCAGTGGAGCGAGAGGTATGAGAACAGATCCTAGGGCAGAGCCGGAAACTGAAGTAACTGATGAGACCGGCACGAGAGTACCTGATGAGACAGGTGAGGGAATGCCCGATGAGGCAGCGGGATGAGAGCCACTAGATGGCATGAGCTGGAAAGGAGGCAGATGAGGTGATGTTGGGAGGAAAGCCACCACTAGATGAGGGGACTCGAGTGAGGAAGATGACAAGTCAGGGTTAACAATAAAATATTCGGTCCATGAGGGTGGTTCCTGAAAAAGTCCTAGTCCTTTACAGGTCATTGGGAACCTTGGTATCTCATCAGAATATCTGGTACCAATTGAATCCAGAACCCAACAGCCTCAAAATCGTGCTGGAATAAATTTACCTTACAGAAAATCAACCAAGATATTGAGAAATTTGAATAAATAAACAACTCTGAGGAGGTACAATCCTGGGTCACAATGTTGTGGAAAGCGATAAAAAAAAAATAACATCACACTACAACAGGGACTATAGGGACTTTCAGAGTAGCCCATTTCGACTTCATTTCGATCTCATTTCGTTTTCTCATTTCGCTGGCAAGCGTGACCGGCAAAGCCCGAAATAAGCGAAATCTCATTTCGCCATCACAATCAAAGTTGATTCTCATTTCGCTGGACGCTTGCTCGTCATCTGGTGATGCCCTCACCGCTGCCCGCCCATCGCCCGCAACGGTGAGCTCCAATATATCCCTCCACAACTAACCATGTGAATCGTGGCTTTTTTCAATGATTATGTGCACTGCATACTCGGGGATCTCAATCATCTAGCGAAACAAAAAGATGTCGCCAATGGTAAATTTTGAGGCGGCGGGAATGGGCGGCGCAGTGAGGTCGGGGATGGGGGACGATATGCGGAAGTGATGGGCGTTGTCAGGGAAATACAAGCGAGTTTGGTCACATCAGTCACCGAAATGTGGGTTGAAATGAGAACGAAATGAGCTCGAAATGGACTCGAAATGGGCTCGAAATGGGCTACTCTGAAAGTCCCTTATATCTTCTCTGGCATGCTCACTAATATCCAGCAAACCTGGGATTTTTTTGCATCAACTGAGATATGGTGTGATGGAAAGCTATTGCAATTGTTCAGTAGGAGTGTGCAATGTGTGCCAGTGCTTTCTGTTGAGCCTTTTCAACAGCAGCAAGCCTGGTGTCAATCTGAGCGACATATGTGGCTTGCAATGACCGTTCATACAATGGGCGAGCTGCTTTCCAGAATTCGATGGCCTTTGCAAAATCTCCCCCCTTATTTGCAAGATCTCCGAGACGTTGCATGCACTGTGCTCGGCTGCAATGGACATCCATAAAAGTGAATCCTTCCAGAGCCACAGTAAAGAGTCTGTGTGCTGTGCCTTCATCCTGGTCAATACATACACATCTCCAAGACAGAGTAGTGCCTTGTGAAGTGCCAACTTGTCTTTTGACTTTTGTGAAAAAACCAAATATACCACTGGCCAGGAGGGTTTCCAATTAAATTCTGTTCCACTCCATTGACTGACATTGGCAAGCCTTTCGAGGCAGTAGGACATAGTTTGTTTATCCTTCTCCGGACTTAGTCGGAGACACTTCTGGAACAGAGTGCTTGCTGCTGAGGTGTCTTTCTCTCTGAGTGCAAGTCGGCCAAAATCATGTCGCAGTAGATGGTTTCAGAAGGATATTTGAATATTGAACTTGCTATGTCCAGGTTTTGGCGCACTTCCTGTTCAGCTGCTCCAATTATTACATCAATGATGGCAATATTGAGCGGCGCATATATATGGGACCGAACATCAACAGACGAGTTTTTCACAATTTTTGTGTAGATGCTTCGGGCTTCAGCATATTCAGATTTCCGAAGATGAACCTCTGCTTGAATGGTTGTGATCGCGTAATCAATATCACCTCCAGACATGCCACAAATCCCCAAAATTCTCTCGCCCTCTGGAGTTGAATGATACTATCTTGGTAGTTGCCAAAATACATGGAGCACACGGCTCTAACAAAAAGTGCTCTTGCCCCTTGATATAAATTTCCAGGCAACTCAGCAAGTTTTTGTCCCTTATGAGCATATATTTGAGCTGTCAGATAAGCTCCAGTGTCCACTTGATCTGGGCAATACTGGCCAGTGCAGTATACTCCTCATTTGCTTCTCCGTTAAACTTTGCCACGGCAAGTGCCTTTTCAAGAAATTCCATTGCTTGGGAGGGATCAGAGTGGTAGCGGTCGTAGTGGACTGCCACTGCATTGAGAAATTTACCTAGTATCATTTTGGCTTAGTAAGACAGAATGGTTCATTGTGGATTGTCAAAAATCACTCACACTCAAGGATAGGATCATTGAAATGTTGAAAGAGAGACATAAGCTTGGCAATCAGTACTTCTGGGTCAGTGATAGGATTCATAATATGGGAACACAATTCTTCAGTGAGGAAGTATGCCTCCAGGTGGTGATCACCATGGCGTAGGAAGATAGTTGGGATGGAATCCATCAAGGTTGTAAGGCAGGACATGGTGGGTCGAGAAAAGGAGTTCAGAGATAATGTACAACGGATGGCATCTGGAAGATCTGGATAGCCAGCATGTAATTGTCGCGATAATATTTGGTGGAGGTTTCCCATATTCAAAGTTATTTGGGTGACAATTCCTGCCAGCTGTTCTCCATATACTTCTGGTATAGATTCAGGATTGAATGGAAATATTCCCAATATGTTGGATAAGGATCTGGAAGGGAGGAAAATCGCTGGATATTTCTCTAATAGAAGCAGAATCGAAGCCGTTTCTTGTCATCCTGATATGCCAATGAGTAGCAAGCAATGCGCCTTGCACTGAAGGATATTTGGATTGCAAGCTTGCTTTGGACAAGTTCGATGTCTGAAAGCCCGTCCGGAAGAATTGAGAGCAGACTCAACAATTTCTTGCTACCAGATGTAATCCTAGGACTTGAAAGCGAGGTCTGATAGAGCGTCTAAATTGACTTTCTGTCGTAACCTGCAGAAAGCAGAGAGGTTTCTCAGTTTCCAACGTGCCAAGACATTTGAAAGCCTTCATAGTCCACCAAATGGGCCATAAGATCCACTGCCAATGGCATGTTGTCTGTGAACCGGAGCAGTTGATTCATTTCCTCGGGTTGTGGGAATTGTCTGTGATATCAATGAAAATTTGTTGAGCAGCATGATCTGTTAATGGCTGTAGAGGCAGAGAAATGGATGAGTCCAACGAACTTTGCTGGCCTTTCTGCACCTCGAATTGTGATCTGGGATATGAGTGGCAAAGGTAGACATAATAAGGACATACTATCAATGCAAGATGTGAACATCAGTGAGCAGGAAAGGAATTCTTCGACCCGGGACGAGACGCACTGGTTCCAAGGGTTTCCAAATTATCCAAATCAAGAGGCTGGATGCTTCCGGAAAGTAGTTGACCACGGGTCTGGTAAGGTCATGTTGTGCCTCCAACCCAAGTGTAGGCCGATCAATGCAGCCAGCTCAATGCTGTCGGTGGTGGATTCAGCACTGACAAAAATCTGTGTTTGTATTTGGTGCAAATATCGGGATGGTGAGGAATCTGGCGAGGCTGGTTTTGCCCATTCCACCTCCTCCTAGAATGGCTATCCTGGGTGACTCCTGGTAGAGAATATTCATAATTTAGCCAGTTCAGATTCGCGACCATGGAAGATCTTCGGTTTTGAAGGCAACATTGAGAATGAATTTGAGCTTGCAATAAACTATCAATATTTGCGCAGTCATTGAACAACGCCGATACCTATTCTGGGAACCATTTCCTTCGTGGTATATCTGGTAGCATCATCATTACAAACTCTCAAAATGTATAACAACAGAAGCATACATACCGACGATGACCTGTCTGAAAATGTTCCATCTGAGTCCGAGAGTGTTGAGACTAATTCGAGTAGTTCCTCGTGGATTTTCTCGGTGTATTTCTTCATTTCACTGATGCTGTTGTAAATGGTGACACCAGTTTCAATCTATATATGAGTTAAATTCCTTCCGATATTATGAAGCAGTTCATACATCGAAGGCCGCTATAGCGTGGTCCAATCCAGCCCGACAATTTCTGAGAAGCACATTCATCTCACTCTGTCGGAGGAACTGCTTGATCTTATTCCCATCTTGCTGTGCGTCAATAAAGGTGTATATTTTGTGAAGTGTTCTACATGGAATTTCAGAATCCACTCCATTACCATCGGGTAACCAGACTCACTCTTTGAACGATCCGATGTGATCCAGGATTGAGGGGGACAGAGACCCAGCCGTCTCTGATCTTACATGCAAATTGACGATTGCACACAGGACTCGATGGACGTTCTCCATGAACCCTATACATTCATCCTTGTTTCTCTTGACACTCTGTGGCCCATAAGCATAAACTATTGATGTACCGAGAAAATAAATTCATGCCTGTACCTGGACCTTAGTAATCAAAGATAGACTCGTGTTGATGATGGGTTGAATAAATGGAGTGTGGAACGCATGGTTGATCTTTTGAGAAGGGTTATTTGGGGGTTAAATAGGCTGTGATGTTGTTCAAGCGGATTTCAGTCAGCGTCAGCTGTCGTGCCATGTTGAACTGAAGGGAGCAAACGGGAGACCCGTGTTTTATATGCATGGCACGCAAATGCTGCTCGCAGAATTTATCAGTGGCGGGAAAAGTAACGGAATTCATTTGCCAAAATCTGGAATGAATTGAAATCGGCAGACATAACACCGACGATAAGCGCTATAGCCCCCACCCCTGGCTTGACTGCGACAAGGTGGCGCAGGTTACTGCACCCACGGTTGTCGGGTAGAAGCCAAGCCGAACCTAGGAGACCCGGAAAAGTTGCAGAAGATGGGGGTGAATATAACAAAATGGGTGACATGCTGGTACAGCAGCGAGAGTGACAAAGTACTCAACGAATCCTCTTTTGGGAATTGCATCTGCTTCCCGCGTTCCTCAAATTCTGGAAGGTAACTTCCTATGGTGACTGCCAGGAACTTGAACTGATTGAGCTCGACAGAAACCGCTGCCGCCAATCCCAGATTTTTCCATCCGAATCCGAGGTCATGCTCCCGACTGAAATCTGGCTTGTTTACCTCAGGACGGGCTGGAACCCATGTTGTGCATCTGCAGACGTCTTCGTTGGATCGCTATTCCGCTCTACTTTCGCTCGCAGCAGATTTTCCATTTCTAGAGACGTTCGCGTTCCGACGGCTCAGTGTTCATCAAATT